>VDFB02231236.1:0-28231 GCA_007258455.2 Sequoia sempervirens | reverse complement strand
TAAACCATGATACAAAAAGTATAAGGATATACTATATTCCAAATGAATGATAGAATCACAAATCATGATGGAATCGAGTTACATTCCTCTGGATGCTAAATTTGCAAAATGTTTAAACCTTAACATAATATCATCATGCTAGTCATTTGAAACACATTAGATTAAATATCCCTATGAAATACTTAACCATGCTAAAATATGAAAAACTAAATAGAACAAAATCAATTAATTGCAAGCATATAAAAACATGATCAAAATTTTATCTCATAGTGGATTGGTGCTTTTGTGGAGAGAAGCCATTTCCCAATCCTTGATAAGCTTTATGATAAAATTCCCTGGAGATAGAGTGGGCAAAATCAACTCTCAATGTGAAGAGAGTGACTTTTCATGAGATTTTAGATGATTTTTTGAAGAATGAAGCTTCCATTTACAGAATCTCAAATGCTAAGAGTTCTCAAAAGATAGCAATGTGGGATAAAGTTTTAGCCAATGAGATGGAGCCACTTGTCACCTTGTGAACGGTTGAGGAATGTGCAAGTTTTGGTCAATGTGTCAGTAAATGAGATTGGTTGGCCTTTTCAAATTTCAAATTTTGCTTGTTGGAGAGAGAAAAAATGACTTGAATGCTAAGTGGGGGACATGTAAGAGGAAAGTTATTGCCATGTTGGCAGGGACATGTCAACTTGCTTTAAAATTCAAACTTGAGGAATATTCTCAAAAGATGCTTTGTTGAGGGAAAATGATGATTTTAATAAATGAATTAAAATGCTTTATTGGTGCAAGTGGGAAAAGCTAGAGGATATGATGGGTGACAAGATTCGATTAATTAGAATTAGATTAGTTAAGATGATGTTTGATGCTTTTTCCCCATTTGACTTAAATACTTTGGTTTTATTTAAATAAAAAGGGATGGAATTTATAAATTTGAGATTTAATTAAATAAAGTTTGGTTTATTTAATTAAAAGGACGAGGGAGACTTTTTTATTTTTATTTTTAACGAGGGAATCGTTAATGCCCCCATATAACTCTTCACCAGAACTTTACATGAGGTGTCATGCTTATACACCAATCGTACTACTGAGCCGGAGTCGAACCCATGGTGGGCGCCCTGCGACAGGGAACACCTTAACCAACTGAGCTGGGACCGGCGCCCCGATGATGTGAGACTTAAATTAAACAAATTTGATTTATTTAATTTAAATGGATGACCTTAGGAGATTGAATTAAATAGACCTGATTTACCTGGTGAATGGATTAACGAGTGGATGAATGTGAATGATGTTAATTTAATATGTCTACATTTTTCCCCTCTTTGAAGCAATGTACTTGTGTTGTTTCAAAAAATAAACTTGTCGTGATCAAAATTCAAAAAAATTTAGTTGATTTTTTTGGATGCCCCAGTGGAAGGAAGAACACTAATACATTACCCTTTCAAGAGATTGAGCGAAAAGATTCGATTTGAGGGTCAATCTTGCAATAAAGAGGCTCAAGATAGATATATGGATGGATATGATGATGATGCAAAAGAGATGGTTTCAAGATGCTTAGAATAACCATTCTATATTATCCTAAACAACTTAAATGATGATATAATGCATGTGAGATGGATGAGATGGATGATGTGATATGCTATGATTATGAGATTTATGTATGCTAATGATTTTTGGATGCAATATGGATGCACTGGTGATGTTATGTTAGTGCAGAGAGAAGAAAGAAGAAATGAGATGAAGACAAGAGGATTCAACAAGTCCAGGATCTGATGAGACTTTATTAGAGATGATGATGATGATGATAGATGATGTTTCACTTATCAAGGATTAGGACTTTAAAAGGGCTACTTACCTTATGTTTGATAACACACATAGGTATGATGCATCAAGGTATAAAGAACTAGGATGGCGTTGTACCTAGTACGATGGAATTTGACTTGACAAATAGATAGGAGTATTCTTGTTCACACTTGACATATAAAAACCTTACTAGGATGTACCTAACAAAGAAAATATTTGCCAAGTTATATTACAAGAATCTCCAACAAGCATAGTAGAAAAAAGGATAATGATCATTTCCCCATTCCTATGTCTCTAAATCCTTCATATTTAGATATCAATGAGAGGTCCTTGAAGAGCGCACAAGAAATCAAAAGAAATATCAAATGCCACAAAAACAATGTTCTTTTCATATACCTTGGAGTCAAGGGATGTGTTTTGTTTATGATAAGCAAGAAAACTACTGCCATTGAAAATTCCTAACAGAGAGATACACTAGGTTACGTTATGATGGTGGCACGCTATTTCCACGAACTACAAAGCCCAAAATACGCCCATTGTAGGAAGGATAAGACCATGACATGTTAGTGGGATGGTAACATACTTTTGTTTATCCAAAGTGTTTTTCTCCAAAAGATGTGCCCGTAGGAAGGCGATTATACTTGTACGCTAATGGGATGGTGGCATGCTTCATTTATCCAAAGTGTTTTTTCAAAAGATAATGCCCATTGTAGGAAGGATACATCCTAGGAAATGTTAGTGGATGGTGGCACGTGATTTCGTTTATCTAAAGTGTTTTTCCAAAAGATAATGCCCATTGTAGGAAGGATACATCCTAGGACATGTTAGTGGATGGTGGAAAGTTGATAGGTTTGTTCAAACGGTTGTTGATACAAGGTTGAATGACATGTTTGAAAATGATCAAGAGTTTGATTTTGTGTTTAAACGTTTATTGTTTCGATTTTGATTTTGTGTTTGAAGTTTGATTTTGTTGATTGTTGTGATTGTTTCTATTTGTGTTGCCAAAGGATGAAGGTGATGATCAGTTTATTATGGATGATTGATTATTTCGAGTGAAAGCGAGATGAAATGGATGAATTTTTTCAAATATTTGGATGTTTTTGATATTTTGAAATGTTTGAGGCTGTTTTTGGTATTTTAAAGATCTTTTACAAATGTTTTTCGGGTTCTCTGCAATTTTATGAATTTTTTTTTGCATTTTGTGTTTTTTTGAATGTTTCTAGATTTTGATGTCTCAGGGGTTGATCAAAGATTATCCTTGCCTATGTTTAAGCTTAGAGATGACGTAGTTTAGATTCCATGTTTTTGATGTTTTCATTTTTATGAGTGTTTTTTGATTTTGATGTGTTTTGGATTTTTTTGGACTTTTCGCACAATTTTGATGACTTGGATATGGATATGTTTGATGGTATCAGTACTCTATTTAGGATTCTTTTGAGGATCAAGCTAAGGTTGGTTGATCAAATCAATGGACTGATGATGATGATAACATTGTTGAGGATACACAACAATGCAAGGATTTGATTGATCAGGATTGATGAAAATAACATTGTTGAGGATGTACAACAATGCAAGGATTCATTGATTAGGATTGATGATGATAACATTATTGAGGATGCACAACAATGCAAGGATAGTGTTAAGCAACACAATGATTGGGAAGGATATCTCAAGATTATGGATTGATTGGATTCAATTGATCAAGATTGTTGAATCTTGGTTTGGAACAAAATTCTTTTGAATGTTTTGATGTGATGTCGATGTGAAAATTAGATGCAACTGATATTGATTGTTTGGATTGATGTTCAATGAAAGATAAAGCTTAATAAGGAATTTCTGCTCATCACAATGTGCCATGGGCTAGTGATTTGGATTTTTTGATCACAAATGATTTGACTAGTTTGATTTCATGTTTACTAATGTTCGAATCACTACATAAGTTGAAGGATATAGATAAAGATTTATTCCCGAAGCAAGATGTAAATACCTACCCCTAGTGTCTAGCGATGTAGGGAATGTCATGGATGGATTCTTAGATAGGTGTATGGATGGATGGATATGGCGGCTAATGCAAATACCATCTTGCAACAAGATATAACAAACAAATAATGCCTATTTGGATAATACATACCGTGATACCTTTGAGGATAGACAATGAAATGACCCACAAGATTTTATCGCGTAGCCAAGACCAAAAGTGTGCCCTCAAAATTTCACAAGATCAAGATAACTTGATGATGGATAGATGATGAAAATGATTGGATAAATGGTTCATGGATGTACGGATTTATTATGGTTGAGATGATGTGGGGTGGATAGCTTATTATGATGGGATAAGGTGCTTCCTCGAATCGCATACACGATGCTTGATTCTACATGACGATATTTGCTGTATGGTTTTCACCTTTCATGGTACCGCCTCCAAAGCACTACCCAGGTTTTCACTAGAGTGACGTTTTTACGTTTTAATCCTTTTCTATTTTTTTGGATTATTTTTTGGTTTTTCTAAAGATTCATGCTAACCTTACCCAGTGGCAATCGATGTAGACACTTTTCATACGTGCCATTGATATCCTTTCGAAGAAGCTGTTTTGCTAAGATATGCACTTGAATAACTTCTTGAGATTCCCGATTGCTTTATTGATACCGAGTTGACTTTTACCTTGTGCTGATCGCGGGATACTCTAAACGGTATGATGAAGGGTCACAAGCCAATAAAGTACGGGTCATCAAGAACTGATATCATGAATGAGGCATGGAGGAGGGGATAAAAGAGATGGATTGGTTGATAGTTTGGAACCTTGACTCTCCGCTTGGGAAGATGAGCAATGATGGTGGATACAAAGTGTGCATGAAATAGGACCAACCTGATACACTTTGTACATCATTTGAAAAGGCTGATTTTTCTTCTGTGGACATCCTTGATGGATACTTTTCCCTTTTTTAGTTTTCCCCATAGTTTCTTTGACTAATGGAGTTTGTTAGGGATCATCTTTCTTTGTATTTTTTGGCATCCATATTGATTTCCTCTTCATGTTGCCCTTTTCTTTGATAAATATCTTGCGCTTCGATCTCATCCTCATCTGGATGTTGGTCCCACCAAGGATGGTGGGCGGATGGGTGATGAATCCATGGGTTGGTTGTAGTATTATAGACACCAGTTTCATCATAAGGACTCTTCATGCTTGCTATGTTGACATTTGCTTGAGACGAAGTTGCCCCCAGTATGGTGGAAGTAGTACCTTCATGCTTTGATTCCACTTGTTTCAAGAGATCTTGCTTAGAATGCATTTCAACCAATGATCATCAGATGACGCTATCGATTTGCTCCTCTCGCTAACTACAACATCTGCCCATCTTCATTTCCGAGTGGACAGGTCAATGGGATGTCTCCTCCTCGTAACTATGGAATATCATGTTCTATCTTACTTGTTTCCTTGAGTGGATAATGTTGGATATCCTCATCCCTGATGTCCTCAGTCTAAATTTGGGATATATTTGATCTTGATGTTGATAATTCAATTTGACTGTAGGAATCAATAACCTGCTCTTTTGTGTAATAATGTCAGGAGTAAAGGAATCCTATTATGACTAAAGACCATCTACGTGTCCATCCACAAAAAGCATCTCATGGGTAGATGGAGGAGTATGTGTTATGTGGATATGATAACCTTGTATAGATATGAGAGTTCGCATTCGATCATTGTAGTATCTTGGAGATACAAATTCTTGATCTTGAAGTATTTTAGAATTACTTTTGACATGATTTTGATCAAGTTATTGACATGGGTCAGTTTCAAAGGATGGATTGTTTATAAAGGGTTCTTGGATGTCCTCATTAGGCATGGGAAGCAGTTCAATATCCTCTTGATCTTTGAGTGGACTTGGATCAAATGTTGAGTTGAAGATTCCTTCAATATCTACAAAAATGAGGTTGAAGGATGTTAATATGTCTTGGAAAGGACCACTGGTAGACTTTGGTGAAATACGTTGATCATTCTTTGGAATGAATTTTTGAGATAGCCCTCTAACTTGTTAGGTGACATAGAGACATTTTTAACATGGTCACTGGTCGAATCCTGATTATTGTCCCCAATGGTTATCATTTTTTGTATTTGTGCTTGTTTTTGTTGGGTAGCTTGGAAACTTGCACAACATGGGACACTTACATAGCCTGAGCAACTTGATGGGTAGCTTGGTACTATTGGAGTGATTTTTGGAAGGCTTGGTAAGCATTTAGTGCATTACCGTATTGGATTGTTGTATTTGGTTTAGGTGGTAGTGGTGGCGGATTTGGAATTGTGTTGGATGAAATGACAAGTGGTTGAGATATGCTTGGAGTGATCATGGTAGTGAGGGGTTGAGATGTGATGGGTGTGAGAGTAGTGGTTGGAATGATTGAAGTGATAGTGATGGTTGGAATGACTGAGGTGATAGGTCCTTGGGAGATCGTGTTTTGATTTGTAAGGGTCGACATTATTGTTTGGTTTGATACCATCTATTTTTGCGATATCAATGCTATATTTGGAGGATTGGATGTAATGATTTGATTGGTGCTTGATGGATTGCCTTAGATTGATCGATTTTGGACAATGTTCTGATTTGGGATGATGCTTAGATTTGGCATGATAGGTTGAAATTGAACATTGTTGATGTTGGGAATCACATTGCCTTGATTTAGGTAACTTTTATTTTGCATGGTGTTACCTTGACTTGGATCAATACACAAAGTCGTTAACATCTTGTTTGGACTTTGAACAACATTTGTATGATTTGCAAACATATCCATCCCAAAGTTTACCAAGTTTGGATTGAAAATGTTCATGTTTTGTGAAGATGTACTTAGTACATTCACATTTGGCATGTTGGGATTTGATGGGATGACATTCTTCATTTGAAGGCTCATGTATTGATTGTTTGGTTTATAGACTTGTAGGTTTGGACTTGGATTTAAATCTACCATCGAGAAAAGTGTTCCAAACTTTTGATTAGGAATACTCACATTTTTTGTACCATTGAGGTTTGCGGGAGATAATGATCCCATGTACGGATTGTATAAATGTGAGTGTTGATAATCAATTGGCATTGTAAGAATTTGATAGTTCAGTTGATTTGGAGTACTCACAATGTATGGAGCAAGTTTATATTCCATGTTCCTCTTGTGTTGAGGTCCAATTTGGACCGTAAAGTAAGGATCAATTTCAAGAATGTCGGAGGTGAACCTTTAATTCTTTGGGTTGATCCAAACTCTAGGTACAAAAAAGAAAGTCTAATATTTTAAGGATCAAAAGGATGGTGATGAGATATGAAAGACGAATGAATGGTGAATTATTGGAACTCTTAGGAAACCTTGAAGAGGATACTAAACTTTAGGACTTGGATTGATGTTTGATTTGATTTGGATAGCGAACTCACAAAAATCAAATGTGAAGTTTGCTTGTTCAATTCTTAGCCTTAAACAAAATCTAGTGGATTTGTTCTAAGATTTGTTTTAAGCCCCTTTTGTAACAATAAATTGAAGTGTTCTTTTTAAGACCCAAATAAAAAGTGTTAGTTAGTCTAAAACAGAAAATTAAACCATGCGACAGAAGCCCCAAGCATTAAAAAATGCTTTGTGAATTTCAAGTTTCAATGCTAAATTTCACTTCACTTTGATCTTGCTTTCTTTCGCCTTATCCCAATGCTCAAGCAAAACCACCATTTATTTCTTGATGCAAAACCCTATGAATACTACAAAGTTTATCATTAATAAGAAATATGATATTTGAAAAAAAAATAATGATAACTTTACAAAAAAATCTAAATCACATATTGATAATACCCTCAATATACTTTAGTCCTCAATAAAGCCTCTTTTCTTTTTTTCTCTTTTTCTTTTGATAATTCCTTAAATATGTTCCAAAAAGGAAAAAGTGATTTAATCTAGACACAAATGATTACACCAAAAGATGATTAATTAGCCACCCAATGGTCTCTAACATCATGTCATCAAATAATAAGCATAAAAGAACCAGAAATATTAATTGGCATGCCACTTGGAGTAAGTCAAACATACCCTCTTGACTCTGACCATTTAAGCACATAAAATATGAAAAAAAAGATAAAACAACAAAGAAGATTAGTGCAGATAAAGTCGATTTATCATAAACAAAAGAAGCAAACTTATCATGAAGTCAATCAAAAGGGAATATTTCATGACAACATACGTGAGAAAGTAGTTGTTTAGTATTAAAAAATGCAAATAAACAACTACCGAGGTGGGTGAAGTTTGAATTTGCTTGAAGCTTGTTTAATGACTCATCTTTTGCGCCTTGAAACATTTGGAATAAGAATACACAATCCACAGTTCTAGACCAATTCAAATAGCCATTGAATGTGGCACTTAAGGTAAGAAACTCCTTGGGCCCTTCCTTTCTCAGTGCTTCTCAATGGCTACATTACAACTTGATGTGTGTTGTAATTATTAGGTCTATCTCTTTTAGATTCACAATGGTTGCATTATGCTAAGATAAAAAAAATTATTTTGAGTCATGAGTAGATCACTTTTCTATGGACCCCACTTGGAAGCCTATGAGCCAATGCTACTGACGAGTTCTCTACCCGTGCCAGAATAGAAGCATAGAGAGGGTGTGTGAACCTTTTGATATAATTCCTAAGAGGGACATGGTTTCATCTCCTACAATGATTGTGAGATAGAAATCAAATGGATTCTATGAAAAGGATTTGGATACTTTCAAGCAAATTCTATTAGCTGATGTAAAGCTGAATTCTATAACTATTTCCAACTGGTAATGATTATATGACCCTTTAACCAAGCACTATTGGTAGGTGTAAAGCACATTCAAGCAATGTTGGATACCACCACCAACTCCACTTCCTATGCAACCACCAATGCCTATGAAAAGAGGTTGCAAAGCATGGTTATATAGCATTCTATTGTAAGAGATGTTAAACGCAAGCAAGGCACATGAATTGTGTGATAGAATGCTTCAAAGAACCATAGTTTCATTGAACGCCTGAAGGGATAGCGTGGGATCTTTTATGTTCTCTACAAGAAAAAAACATGTCAAGTAAGTAAATTTTCAATAATACGTACCACCTACCCTTGGTGATCACCATCGTTAGAGATCCTTCTAAATAAAAAATCATAATCTAAAACAAAGCTTTGTTATTCAAGATAATATGTCAGCAGTTTAAAGAGTTACCTGCAAGAAATAAATGTGTTAGAGACACTAGATTGCAACGAGATTTACCTATGAGCATAAAAAAACCTAAGTTTCCAAACCATCGCTACTTGAAATCAATGCCTACGAAAGAGTCCCTTCAAAATGGATATATCAAATTGAATGTCAACATATGAATAAACTCTACATAGTGAGTAAAAGTAGCATAATGAATGTGGATTATAAGGTGAAGCACATTTTTCAGAGGAAATAATGATACGTTGTTGAAGAAGAATAGAGTTCAAGGCGCAAAATTTGCAGGTTGTTTATGAAATTGCATTTAGTTTGTCATTAGTCAGTTAATGAAAGTATTGGCAAGTCGGTGGTTTGGATACGTCATTCACAAGCTTTAGATAGGCGCATTGAATGTAAAACAAGTATTCACATCAATGAACAAAGATTTGGCATTTATTATGTCCCAAAAGATCTATAACACCCATCCTTCAAAGGACAGTGTTCTCACCTTTTCCCCAGATAAGACAATAGTTTTGTTATTCTGGCTTCAAGCAACAATACCACCAATGGTATTATGAAAGCATGCTTATGAGGAAAGCTATTGATAGTGTTTGGGTATCGAAAGCAACATAGTGAAGAAATTTTTACCAGATAATATTCTTGCAGGGATGAAGTTACGTGTTCACACCATTTGAAGCTTTTCTCTCATTAACTTCGAGCTCTAAGAAGAAATTGGAAATGATGTATTCACATCCCATGGAGACATAAATGAAATCAATGTAGCATCTTATCATGAGGAGGCATATTTAATATGGCATTTATGAAAACTATGTTTCATCCACCAAAAAAAGAAAAAACATAATTCAAATACTTTCCATTTACAACCTAGAGGTGTGTAAAGTTTGTGTGTTTATATAAAAAAAGAGACATTGCATTTTTATCTGAATCATGAATCAAAAAAAGCTAGAAGTAAATACTAGTCAAAAACAAATATTTTTCTTCCCTACTTATTGCATGAGTCAATCTTTTTATAAACAATGATATAGAAAATGCATGATAAGAAACAAAGACTTTTTTTTGTTACTATTTAATCCTTGAAATACAAAAATAGAGACTTAGCCCTCCTTCTAGCATTATTTTGTGGATGCCAAATCTTCATATGCTTAAACCTTAACATAATATCATCATGCTAGTCATTTAAAACACATTAGATTAAACATCCCTATGAAATACTTAACCATTGTAAAATATGCAAAACTAAATAGAACAAAAACAACTAATTGCAAGCATATAAAAAACATGATAAAAAATTTATCTCATAGTGGATTGGTGCTTTTGTGGAAAGAAGCCCTTTCCCAATCCTTGATAAGCTTTATGATAAAATTCTCTAGAGATGGAGTCGACAAAATCAACTCTCAATGTGAAGAGAGTGACTTTGTATGAGATTGTAGATGATTTGTTGAAGAATGAAGCTTCCATTTATAGAATATCAAATGCTAAGAGTGCTCAAAATATAGGAATGTGGGATAAAGTCTTAGCCAATGAGATGGAACCACTTGTCACCTTGTGAATGGTTGAGGAATGTGCAAGTTTTGGTCAATGTCCCAATAAATGAGATTGGTTGGCCTTTTAAAATTTCAAATTTTGCTTGTTGGAGGGAGAAAAAGTGACTTTAATGCCAAGTGGGGGACATGTAAGAGGGAAGTTATTGCCATGTTTGAAGGGACAAGTCAACTTGCTTTCAAATTCAAACTTGAGGAATATTCTCAAAAGATGCTTTTTTGAGGGAAATCGATGATTTTAATAAATGAATTAAAATGCTTTATTGGTGTAAGTGGGAAAAGCTAGAGGATGTGATGGGTGATTAGATTAGTTAAGATGATGTTAGATGATTTTTCCCCATTTGACTTAAATACTTTGGTTTTATTTAAATCAAAAGGGATGGAATATGAATTTGAGATTTAATTAAATAAAGTTTGGTTTATTTAATTAAAAGGATGATATGAGACTTAAATTAAACAAAGTTGATTTATTTAATTTAAATGGATGACCTTAGGAGATTGAATTTAATAGACTTGATTTACCTGGTGAATGGATTAATGAGTCAATGAATGTGAATGATGTTAATTTCATATGTCTACAATTCCAAATACCACAAGTGAGATTATGATAAATATCGTAACATCAAAATCATAATACAATAATGACAAGGGAGCAAACTCAAGACACAGAACAATACTCACAAAATAGAGAATAATATTTTATTGAAAAATATGGAACTCTTAAATGCAGAGGATCCCAAATCCTTGAGCTCTGTGATACATGCAAGCTACAAAATTTTTAGAAATATTACAGAATTTACAGAAAATCCCCTTTTCGTGAACTCTTTCCCCCAAAAAGCTATCCAAAAATCAGAAACTAGCCCATAAATAGCCCATTTTTGGTTTGGAGCCAAAAAAATATATTTTAGTTATTAGTTTTGGCAGTTTGGTGCAAAAAATTACAAATTGAAATTGAAAAATTGAGTCCTAATTCGAAAATTGGTAATTTTCCAAAAATTGCCCAACTTCCGGAAGCCATAACTTTTGATTTGGGATTCCGTTTTTCGAACCGTTTGCACTATCGGAAAGGTATTGGAGTGAAGAACGCGTTAAAAACCCGCTCCACCAATTTCGATAATTTATAGGCCTGTACAAGGCCATTTAGTGCCTCTAACTAGACTCAGAAGGTTTTTTAGGGCAAAAAGTAGAAACTAGAAATTGAATAACTTTCAAACTGTGAATGATCTTGACCTAATTCTTTTTCCAAATTGCTTATTCCTCCATATTGAACCTTCTCATAAATTTTTTCCTCCCACACCTTCAAATTCACACCTACTAAAAATAGCAGTTGAGCAAAAAAAGCAGAAAACAGTTATGAAAGTTGGAAACTCTTATTCGACAAAAAGAGTATCCAGAAATGAAAAAACTTCTACAAAAAGAAAACATCAGGAACATAAATGGAAAGCATCTTTTTTAGTGATGCAAGAATTCTCTCACACCACTGGATGCTCCTACATCAGACACCCAGGGTAATTTGAGAAGTGACCCTGTCACGTCTCAGATGGTTGAGGAAAACCCAAATGGTCAACCTCTGCTTTAGACAGCCAGGATGAATCTTCCATAGGCCTTCCTCTCCACTTTACCAGATATTCTTCATATTGCCTATTTCTAGTACTCCTTCCCACATGGCTATCTAGGATTTCTTCAATCTTCTCCTTCTCTGATGTAGGTGTTGGATTGCCACACTATTCCATTGTTGGTACTTCCTCTGCGCCACCTTCATGATACTCTTTCAAATCTAAAATATTGAACACAGGGGAAATGTTGAATCCATCCAGAAACTCTACCTCATATGCATTCCCTAATTCATGCCTCTTCAAAATTTTACACAGATTGAACTTCTTCATCTTCAATTTGTTATAGGTTCCCACTAGAAAACTTTCTCTCCTCAAGTGGACCATCACTTCATCACCAATCTGAAACTCCTTATACCTCCTCTTCTGATCTCCCTTAGCCTTATACTACATATTCATCTTGTTAATATGTTCTCTTACCTTCTCATGTATATTCTTGATGTGCTTTGAAAAGTCTTCGGCTTTGGCACTTGTCTTCTTCTCTTGTTCCATCTTCCTCAATTCTGGAGCGGTCCTGGGACTACCCCCATACACAATCTGAAATGGTGATCTACCAGCGCTTCTATTGACATAATTGTTGTAATAAAATTCTTCCTGGGGTAAGATCAAGTCCCATCCCTTGGGTTTATCTCCTACCAAGCATCTCAGTAGGTTACCCTGACTTCTATTCACAACCTCAATCTCCCCATTAGTTTGTGGATGGTGTGTAGAACTAAAATTTGACTCTGTTTTCAACTTCTTCCACAAGGTCCTCCAAAAGTATCCAACAAATTTTGTGTCACGATCTGAGACTATAATCTTTGGTAGACCATGTAGCCTCACCACCTCTCTGAAGAACAAGTCAGCAATGTGGATTGCATCATGGGTCTTCTAGCATGGGATGAAATGTGCCATCTTTGAAAACCTGTCAACTACCACAAATTCTGAATCATTCCCTCTTTGTGTCCTTGGAAAAATAAGAACAAAGTTCATACTTATATCCTCCCATGACCTCTCTGGTATAGGTAAAGGATGATACAACCTCGTATTCTAGCTCACTCCTTTAGCCATGTGACACACCCTGCAACTTTGCACAAGCTTCTTCACATCCTGTGATAATTGAGGCCAATAATAATGCTCACTAATAATGGCAATGGTCTTATCTTGACCAAAATGTCCTACCATTCCTCCACTATGCTTCTCCTTTATCAGGTTCTCTCTCATGGAACTCCTTGGAATACACAATTGACTTCCCTTAAACAACATGCCATCCTGGATTATGAAATCCAACCACTTCATCCCATCAACTGTAACAGGTTCCTTGCAAGCTTTCCAAGCCTCTGCGAAATCAGGATCTTTAGGATAGAATTTCTTGAGTACATTGAACACAACCACTTCAATCTGCATCTCTATCAACAATGTTTGCATCCTACTTAAGGCATCTGCAACCCTATTCGACTTGCCACTCCTATGCTTTAAAAAAAAGGTATAACTCTGCAAAAATTCTACACATTTCATATGCCTCTGATTTAATTTTCCCTGACTACTTAGGTACTATAATGTTTGATGATCAATAAAAAAAATTCCTTCAGCAACAGATAATGTCTCCATTTCTTCAATGTTTGAACTATTTCATAAAATTCTTTATCATATACAAAGTACTTTCTCTTTGTGTCATTTAAATTTTCACTAAAATAGGCAATGAGCTTACCTTCTTGGCTCATCACTGCTCCAATGGCACAACCACTGGTATCACAATCCACCTGAAACACCTTATTAAAATATGGGAGGGCTAAAACTAGTTGCTCTATCACCTTCTACTTCAACAAATCAAAACTCTTCACTGATCCAGTGCTCCACTTAAACTCTTTTCTAGGCCCTCTCATTGTTTTAGTCAGGGGTGCAAAAATACTACTCAAGTTTCTAATGAGCTTTCTATAAAAACTGGACAAACAATGGAAAGATATCACCTTAGTAGCAGTTCTTGGGGTAGGCCATTCCAGAATAGCCTTCACCTTCTCTGGGTCTATCTTTAGACCCTCTGTTGAGACAACAAACCCCAAGTACACTAACTCCTTTTTAACAAAACTACACTTTTAAAATTTATCAACAATTTCTCCTCTCTCAACTTCTCAAAAACCCTAAGAATATGCATCAAATTATCATCCAAGTTCTTACTAAAAATCAAAATATCATCTAAATATACAATGGAAAAACTTCCCAGAAACTCTTTTAGTGCCTCATTCATGAGCCGCATGAATGTGCTCGGTGCATTGGTTAGCCCAAAAGGCATGACTAACCACTCATACATGCCCTCCTTGGTCTTGAAGGTAGTCTTCCATTCATCTCCCTCATGAATGCAGATCTAGTTCAATATCCACTTTTCAGATCTATCTTTGTGAAGTACTGAGCTCCACTCAAACAGTCCATCAGGTCATCCATCCTTGGTAGGGTAGATCTATACTTGATTATTATCTTGTTTATGGCTTAGGATTTTTTACACATCCTCCACTCCCCATCCTTCTTCGGTGCTAGTACTGTAGATACTGCACATGGGCTCAAAATCTCTCGAATCAAACCCTTTCTCAACAACTCCTGAACTTGTATGTTCAACTCCTCATTTTCTGCAAGAGTCATTCTATGAGCTGCCTTATTTGGATAACTAGCTCTAGGGATCAAGTCAATCTGATGACTGATCTTCCTCACTGGTGGTAAACCCTTAGGTATGTTATCATAAATAATCTCCTGAAATTCATCCAATAGTCTAGAAACTTCTACTGGCACCTTCTCACTATCTTCCTTATCCATTCTTGGAATCAATGCATAACACATATGTTCATGCTTCATGCCTTCTAAAAATTTTCTTCCATCTGCAAAACAAATTCTAGCACTATTGCATACCTTTTCTTCATCCTTATTCAGGGGTTTCAACTTATGGTGGACTCCATCCTTCATCAAGGAATAAGTGTTTAAATGGCCATCATGTACAACACACCTATAGAACTTCCACGACCTTCCCAACAACATGTGACATGCATCCATGGGAATGATATCATAGAGTACCTCATCACGATAGCTTCTGATCTTGAACTTCACCAAGCACTACTCATTGACCAGAACTTTGTGATCTTTTTGCAACCAAGCAATCTGATATGGATGTGGATGCCTTTCCCTTTTCACCTTCAATGTCACAACCATCTCTTTTGACACCTGATTATCAATGCTCCCATTGTCAATAATGACATCACAACATTTGTCTTCACACTTGCACCTTGTGTGAAATAGATTCTTCCTCTGTTCTGGCTCCTTCTCTACAGTCACTAGGGATCTTCTAACCACTAGGGCTTATCCCCTTTCAGCATCATCTAAATGTTTGAATTGAGCCTCCTCATCTGCATGTGCAACCCTTCGATGACCTTCTAGCCTTTTGTCTATCCTTCCTTGGTGTTGTGGACATTCATAGGCTCGATTCCCTTCTTCACCACAATAGAAACAAGTTCCTTTGAAACCACCTCTTCTGGGTCTTGGCCCAGATCTTCCTCATCCTCTACCTCTTTGATTGCCACTATTTTGATCATGAGGGTGGTAGAAGTTATCATTCTTCTGACCTCAACTGGTACCCATATCTTCATTTTTTCTTTCATCCTCATTTTGGCTCCTAGAAGATCTTCCACTACCCCTTCTAATTTGACCTCCTCATCCTTTTTGCTTGTTGTCAAATAATTTGTTCAACTTCTTCTCAAATTTTAGAGAAAACTGGTATGCATCCTCAATGGTGGCTTCTCCTGACCAGCTAGCTCTCTGGCAGGAATGCTCAAATAACCCAGGTATTAAGGTAACATACCTCTCTTGTTGGCTCTCGTATGGCTATTGCTCACCCATTTAAGCCAATTTCTACGCCCTGCTGATTTAATTGTTCAATAGGCGGGACCCATTTCGCCCACTATATCCTAACTACTGATTTTTTTTCCTTTCTTGATTTTTCCACTGACCTTCACCTCAGCACATGCACTCTTCAACTTTGTAAACTTAACCCAATGGTCCTTTCATTTTTTCATACTCAACATGCCAGCTTGTTGATCCGATCGATCAACTCTTCTGGGTTCAGACTTTCAGAATAGCTAGGGACTTCTATTCTGGGTCTTTTTCTGATCTTTGAAATGGCCCTAATTAGCTGCATTTGATCATGATCAATAGCTTCTTCTTCCTCTTCTACATCTGTATCTTCCACCTCTTCTTCATCCCCTATTTCTCCTCTCCTTCCCGAGTTTAACCCTCTTCTCATTTGTTCATACAATGCATCAATTTGTCTCTAGAGGGCTCTCAAACCCTTGGCTACCAATGGATCTCTTTCACTAGCATTTCTGCCACCTCTAGCACCACCACACCTACCAAGAATCAATCTTGGAGGCATATTGAAGATCTTGAACCCACAACCATGGTCCTAGTGAACTGCCTCATGATCGATGATCTATTTACACAATCAAGAAGACTCACTCTGATACCACCTGACAAGGGAGCAAACCCAAGACATAAAACAATACTCACAAAATAGAGAATAATATTCTATTCAAAAATATGGAACTCTTACATGTAGAGGATCCTAAATCCTCAAGCTCTGTGATAGATGCAAGCTACAAAAGTTTTAAAAATATTACAGAATTTACATAAAATCCCCTTTTCGTGGCATGCGAACTCTTTCCCCCAAAAAGTTATCCAAAAAATAGAAACTAGCCTATAAATAGCCCATTTTCAGTTTGAAGCCAAAAACAATATTTGAGTTATGAGTTTTGGCAGTTTGGCGCCAAAAATTACAAATTAAAATTAAAAAATTGAGTCCTTATTTGAAAATTGGCAATTTTCCAAAAACCGGCCAACTTCCGGAAGCCATAACTTTTGATCCGGGACTCCGTTTTTCAAACCGTTTGCACCATCGGAAAGGTCTTGGAGTGAATAATGAACTAAAAATTCGCTCTACTAGTTCTAATGATTTATAGGCCCATACAAGACTATTTAGTGCCTCAAACTAGACTCAGAAGGTTTTTCAAGGCAAAAAGGAGAAACTAAAAGTTGAATAACTTTCAAACCGTGAATGATCTTGACTTGATTATTTTGGAAAAGTGCTTATTTTTATTTCTTGAACCTTCCCATAAATTTTTCTCCTCCCACGCCTTCAAATTCACACCTGCTAAAAATAACAGTTGAGAAGAAAAGGCAGAAAAGCAGTTCTGAAAGTTGGAAACTCTTATTTGATAAAAAGGGTATCTAGAAATGCAAAAAAATCCACAAAAAGAAAACAATAGGAACATAAATGGAAAGCATTTTTTTAAGTGATGCAAGTTTTCCCTGACACCACTGGATTCTTCTACATCAAATAAAGCCTCTTATAACTATCAAGATATTATACAATATGAATGATGATCATGTACAACCATCCATCTCGTTCATAAGCATGCACAACTTCCAACTCCATGAACAAAGTGAATCCAAGAACATGTTAAGAAAAATCTCATCTCGAGTTGCATAACTTACAAGGGGACCCAATGGAGGATAGAGCATGTTCCTCCCAACCACGTGGTACTCGAAAGTCCACTCCCCCATGCTAGGAGATAATGTTAGTTCCTCAAAGATAATCAAACACACAAGAGAGTAGAACATAACATCACATGGTTGAAAATCATATAATGACATGACCACATCAAACCATAGTAATCACAACATATGCTTCCAGAGACTACCACAATACAATAGTTAACTCTACACAAGAATCTACAAACATGGTTCAGGAAAGTGTGTCATCACATAGTTGTTCTACATTAACCTAGTGAATCTTCCTAGATTACCGACCCTCTTCCTAAGTTCCCCTAGAAATCTCTAATGATTCCCAACCCCTAAACAAATTCATGTGGAGTTGTATTATCCCTAATACTAATACTAACTACTTTCCTATTATCCCTTAAAACACCATAGACTTATCATGCCATAGTTGAATGATTTCTCATTCTCACTATTGCATGATCATCACCCTTGGCTCATGATTTTTTTCCACTTTTAGGACACAAGTAGTTGTTAGAATTTGTTCTTGTAATGCACTTGTGTTTTTCTCTTAACTATGTTATTCCTTTTCCACTTACAATATTTAAAATTGAGAAACCAATAACTTTTTTAATGGTTCACTTACATTTTCATTACTTATTTGAATTTTTGTTTTCATATGTGTATCATGTTCCCCCGTATCATGTGTTTGATATTCTCTCTCCTCATACACTTCTTTTATTTGTACCTCTATTCTTCTATTTGTTGTGCATTATATTTTTCTCTTTCTTGTTTTGTGTTTTCTTTTTGGGGATGACACAAAGTGTTGAGATGCCCTATGTCTTTTCCATGTTGACCCAAATGTTCTTTTTCTTTTTCTCTTTCTTTTTTTTTGTTTTCCTTTTGGGGATGATGTAAAACATTGAGATACCCTATGTCTCTTGCATGTTGACCCAAATGGTCCTTGTCTTTTTCTCTTTCTTGTTTTGTGTTTTCCTTTTGGGGATGACACAAAGCGTAGAGATGCCCTATGTCTCTTCCATGTTGACCCAAATGGTCCTTGTATTTTTCTTTTTGTTGTTTTTTGTTTTCCCTTTGGGGATGATGCAAAGCATTGAGATGCCCTATGTCTCTTCCATGTTGACCCAAACCATTTTTCTTGTCCTTTTTACTTTTTTTTCTCTTTTGTTTTTCTTTTTGGGGATAATTCAAGGCATCGAGACCAAAATGTCTCCTTCATGTTGACCCAAAATATTTTTCCTTTTCATTTTTTTTCTTTTCACTTGTGTTTTCCTTTTGGGGACAATGCAAGGCATTAGGACCACAATGTCTCTTCCATGTTGACCTAAACCGGATTTTGTTTCCCTTTGTTTACATTCTCTTTGTGTCATTCTTCCAATTCTATGTGCTTTGGGGAATGATGACAATTCTACGCTCTTTCATAAAAATATTGCAACAACGAGCATACTGACCCCAAATCGATAGATCCCTTATGTGTTTGGTGTGCTTTTTTTATAGGGGGCAACTCACTTTTTTTTTCTTTCACTTTTCCTTAACATGACACAACCTAACTTTGAAACATATGACTTGGTATAGAGCTTTCTAAGTTGGCTCTCATTTCTTTTTTTTTCTTTTTTCTTTTCTTCTCTACTTTCAAGTAATTACTCACAGAACGATGTGTAGCAATTCCTTTAAAGTGGGGGGCATATATTATCATTAATTTATTTGTATTTTTGGTTCCTAGTATAGCCTTGTCATTTCTATGATATGTTCATCACAACTTTTTGGATGACATTGAGTGTGATGTCATTCATAAGTGTGATCTATCTCAACATATTGCATTCCTCTTAGTCGCTTGATGTGACATACTACATCCCCTAAGTTGCGAATATACTATTCTTTGGTTGGTCCTCTCTTGGAGACATTAGATATAATGCTCCCTAAGTGATATACCTTGCATAAACTGAACAAGACTCCTTCAAACATTTTAAACTTTTACACTTTACATTTTGCATTTTTTCCCCTTCCATAACATAGCTTGCATGACTATGGTACCCTTTTCCTTTTTGTTCATTAGAATATTTTTTGGTGGAACCTTGTTAAAGTTATCAATGGGTATAAATTTGGCATGGTTGAGTAGGAAGGCCACCTAGTGGCATGACTTTTCCCCATAACCACTTTTGTATTTGTGAGTGAATACCAACTAGCATATGTATCTTACCTTTTGGGATTTCTCACCCTGTGGACAACTAGTTCAGTGGCCCCAGAGTGAGTATACAATTGGGCCTTCTCACCCTATGGATAGCCTAAAGTTTCATGGCCCCAGAGTGAGTACACATTTTATTTTTCAAAATAACTAGCCTAGAACTCTTTTCACAACTAGTTGGATTGACAATCAACTTCATCCATTTCTTTTCAACACTCATGTGTTCCTTTGTTCTTATGTTTAGTTTTCCATGGGATCTTCATCCTGGGGGCTTGATCATCCCTCTTGATTGTTGTTATTCCATCTTGCTAACATAAGTACATTTGAACCCTCCCCTCAATGTTCATGGTTACTTTAGTGTGAGTTTGAAATAGGTTCATCCTCTCACTAAAGTGGGGACTAAATGTGCCGTAGAAAAATGGTCCCTTGTCATTTTCATGGCATTTTAGGTCTTGTTTCATGGTGTTATAACTATGTTTCTCTAATTTTATGTTGTAACATGGCTTGAACATGCTTATTTAAGTATTAAAATTTAAAGAATGACATCTTGTGAAGGTGTTGTGAACTGTTGTAAGAAATTTCTACGTTTTTCTAAACTCTATTTAATACATTTCACTTAAAAATCACCTTTTTACACATCAACAAGTCCTATTTTGAAGTGTTGTAATGTCTTGTAACAAACTTTTACACTCTTCTAGGAATACTTTCACTATTTACACCTTTCTCGTGATTTATTTGGTCTCTTTATGCTCTCATATGCTTAATTAAGTGTATTTTTACATATTATCCTAACAAACAACATTAAATGCAACATATTTCCTAACACATATTTCTAGGTCCTAGGTGGGACCCATTCACCATGGGGGAGAATGAGTCCCCATTGGCCCCAAATTCAAAATATTTTAAATTTTCTTTCAAGATTTTATTCAAAAACACTTGATGTTGGCATATAATGAGGTATGAACAAATACTAAGGTACAAGAATTGTATAAATATGTGATTTTCACCTCATTTTACATCTCGTCATTCATTCAAGCATTCCTTCTCACATTTTAAGCATTCAAGCATTTTACATCGTATTTTTAAGCACTATTCAAGCACTTTGGAGTAGCCATTGACATTACTTCAAATTTGCATTATCAAGGGTTAGGTAAGTTGATAACACTTGCATGTTATTATTTTATCTTTCTCTTTCATTTCATTATCTTTTTGAGGGTTTAATTACCAAAAACTATGGTTTGACCAAGGAAAACCCCTATTCACTAACCCTTAATCATTTTTCCCCTATTGCATGTTTGTTTGTAGCTCTTTGTATGCAAATTTGAAAAGTTATTAGGTGTTGAGGATTGATTTCCAAGTCAACTAGGTGCTTCAAGTCAACATAAGTCAATTTCAAGCTTGGAGAGAGTTATTTGTCCGTTTTCTCTAGAATTGACTTCGACAACCCGACAAGCAGACTTTTCAAGATCTAGTGTTGCAAAGTTGTCTCCTAATTTTTCATAAATTTGAGAGAGGACTGATTCGCTACCTATGGTGAATGAATCCCACCTTAGGACTGAAAATTTGAATTTTTTCAGATTCTGGATCCTGACATTCAAAAAACTTGCTTCCGATAGTTTTTCACCAAGAGGAGAACTAATTCGCCACCCTGGGTGAATGAGTCCCACTATAAAAAATGAGTAATTTCCATCAACATTCTAGACATTCTAGAATCATCCTACATTGCCTAGGTGCACTTAGATTCATCCCTCCTATTCTGTACATTTCATTCATTTTCTTCATTATTTGCATATCACAACCTGTTTTCAAACATAGTTGTAATTGCACTTTTACATTCATTTAGATTAGTCAATTGCATTTAGTTAAGTTCATTTACATTAAAAATCATTGCATACATTCTTATTTGAGTGAATCATTAGAATTTTTTTCCCTATCACTCTCCTTTTAGGTGAAAAACCCTAGAAGTGCAAGAGTAGCATTAGGGTCACAAAAATCTATGGTTAACCTTGATATTTCATGTTTCCCCCATCAAGCTTCCCCTTTACCCTCTACCTCCTTCTTTCCTTCCCTTTTTCTCGCCCCCCTCAATCCCTTCAAAATTGACTAAGTGTCAATTTTTTGAGGATCAGGCTTTGACCTTACCCCTTATCTCTTACCTTAACCAAGGTAAGAGGTATCTAATCTCCCCAACTCCTAACATTGTTTTCCACTTAAACCTTTCAAAGGTAAAAATTCTACTTCCCACTCTACCTCTATAAGGTATGGTGTAGGGAATTCCCCTAATGCCCAACAGCCGAAGTTCTTCAAGTCTTCGCTTTTCCTTTCTTCTTCCATTCCTCCTTTCCTCTCAAAATTTTAAGCTTCCCCCCTGAGTCATTTTTCTTCAATGGCCTAAGTCTTTTTTCAAACTTTTTAGGGTTTTGGATCCCTTCTTACCTCTTAGCGCTAAACAGTAAGAGGTAAGTCATAAGACATACCTTTGACACTCACATGATGAACATCTACGGACTGATGTCTGATGTTTCTTCAACATGAGGCATGTTAAAACCCCAACGAGTGAGGTTTGATGAATTAGTGCCGATAAGAATTAGGTATGAGGAGACTTTAAAGTCCAAAAATTCTTATGATTGGCACACTTTTTAATGTGGAACCATTAATGTTGTAGATATCTCCTCAATGACCCATTTTTGGACTAAAGAAAAGGGTAGGATTATCTTAATTAGCTTTTGACCTAACCCCATTAATGGTGGATTGCTACCCATGCTCCCTCTATGTCCTACAGACCTCCTTTTTGCTTGAGCTCCATCCATTGCCATGTTTTGTGATAGATCTCATGGGGTTTTTTCTTCACTATTTGTGTGCTCATTAATATGTTGGCATGGCATGGGTACCTAGAGCATTTATGTTGGGGATTTCCTCTTAGATCTGTGCACCTAGGAATTTAGAATATTTTACTAGGGTTTCAACATGGATTTTGGCCTAGTAGTATACTTTCTTTCTTTTCGTGACTTGTTATAAGATGATGGACACGTGTGTGCATGGCTCAAGAAATATTTCTTTTGAGAAGTAAATTTACTAGATTAGTTGGTTCAACACATGGGATTCTTCCAAAGGTATGGTTATATTTCTTCTTATTTTGGCAAACCCTACTTTGATTGGGGTTGTTTCCAGTTAATTTTTGAGTTATTCCTAAACTACAAAGGAAAGTTTTGTAATCTTTTAGAGGTTTCTACTTCTTATTTTTTGTAAGGCTTTGTATAGGTCTTAGGTTCTATAGTTAATGCCTCTAAAATATAGAGAGAAATTTTTCTAAGGTTTTTCTCTATAATAACAATAGATGACTTGAATACACATTCAATTGTACCTAGTGTTGAATATCACTTTATCATTCTCTCCATTGTCATACCTACTACCTTTGAACTAATATAATAAAATATTATTTTTTAATTCTCATTTCACATTTTGTGTCATGGATGTGTGAATTATTTTCTTCTATTCAAGGAATGGAGTAATTTTTCTTTGAGTTCATTTATCTAGTTTGTGGTGTAGTAATATGGATCTTAGAAGCCAAAGGTTGGTCTGTTACATAGGATTTTTGCTTCATTTATTGACTCAATATGGATAAGGAACTAGTCAGTCTAATTCTCAAAGCTCAAGTTTGAGGTAGAATCAAATCATAAATTCAAAATAAAAACCATTTGCTTTTTTGTATTTTTTCTTTTTATGTCCATTACCACACTCCAAAGAACCATTGAAAATATAGATAGTTGGAAAGATGATTTAGCCCATCCTACTACTTTCTACCATATTAGTGTGATGAATATGTTATCAAAGGCATCATTGTAAAGAAGTGTTGTATGTTGAATGATATTATAGGGAAACCCACCTTGGTTTTGCAGAGCCTAAAGAGCAAAGCATAAAACTATTAAAACTTTCTTGTATTCATTAGCCGCTAACGTAGGATTTTTTAGCATAAACATTAGCTACCCTTTAGGAAATCCTAGACAACTAGTTGGAAACACCAATAAAATTTCCTACAATTTATATCATCTTTTTTTATTTTCTTCCTCTAATTATTTTCTCACCAAGTCTTGGTTTCACTTTTGTAGCTAGGCTCTAGATTGTTGAATCTATTTTCCATTATACCCTCATTTGCTTCTCTAAAATCACTATCTTCCTCTTCATCTAAATTTTTTTTCTTCCTCTTAGTTTTCCCTAGGGGTATTCTCCTTATCCTCACTATCTTATTGGTCAAATCCTTTCACATTGCTTGATTTTGTGTATCATTTAGAACCCCAATGTTGTTTACTTCTTTAGTTGGCTCTCCTTTCTTTGATATCTCACCATTTCCCTTGGTCTCTCTAGACTTCTCCTCCACCTTAGAATTATTTATTATGCTATGATCCTCTTTCTCTTCTCAAGAAAATTTCACACTTCTCTCTACCATTACTTTTATACCATTTCTCACCTTCTCATCCTCCTTTGTGATCGAGATCCCTCCTTCTGAGGCTTCTTGTAAACTGCCTTGACCCTTGGATGATGATTCTAATGCTACACTCACTAGGGAATACTTTGAAACCTATCTTACTACCCTTATTAATTTTGAATTGTATCCTCTTGGTCTCCTTCTTTCTCCTAAAATTGACACTTGTCTTCTAGGTGCTTCTTCTTTCTACAGATTTAACACCTTTCCATTATTTCTTCTACTTCAATCTTTTGGTGCCATATTCCTATTGCAAATAAGATCTCTATCTCCACTAGAAAGGGACGTGTGGGGTTGATATTTACATAGATCCATGCATACATTTTGTACTAACGATCCTCTATAGATTTGTTGGTTTTCAAAAATGTTGCCAATTTATTACTGATTTCCTTAAGAATTTCCTCTATCTAGTATTTTGATGGTAAATTATACAATGCACAAAATGCAATGTCTCTTATTTCTTCGTTTAAGGGATAAAAGTTACCTTCCTAGTCCTTGAGATCATGACATTATCAACCCATAATATATGGTCCCTGATTCAGGATCTACCTCTTTACTCTTTCAATGGGGCCTTCTACTAAGTAAAATCTATTGGGTAGAGTTTCATGGGATATTCCTTTCCCCTAGTTTAATTTTCACTTTTTCCTAACCCTAATTAGTGTTGGCCAATGAATAGTCCATTTAATAAAAAAAATTCTATTCACGTGTTTTTTCTCCTAGCTACTTCCCCACCTTCTAAAGACACTACACATCATTGATTTTCTACTCTAGAAAAGCAAGGAATCTTATTCAAACCCATGGTATGGGTGATATCCTATCCCATGATGCCTAATCGCCCCTTTGTTTGAATCACTTGGGTTTGGGATCACACCAACCCCTACCTCGACCTGTTACATTCCATCCTTAGTTCTTTCATTTGCTCCTATAATTTCATTTTGAAATTTCAGGTGATCCTTCCATCCCCTGTTCTATAATCTTTCCATCCCTTTGCAAGTGCAAAATTTCTCCTTCACCAATCTCACTCATTTTTTTCAATGCCATATATATATTTTTATTTTTTATCATCTTTTTAATTAAAAAAATGTTTGGACATGATTTTTAGATTTCAGCTACTAAGATTTGTTGCCTCTCATCCTATTGTTTAGCTACATATGGTCCTTGTAGTTGGATGGTTGTCTTGTGTTATAGGTCTTAAATTTTTATTTTATGGGGATTTTGTACTTGTTTTGAGTTTTCTACCCTTGTGCTATTTTTTCTCAATTCTTTCTGCAACTTTTATCTTATTACTTCTATTTATAGCAATTTACACTCTTTCAAAAGGCCACCTTTACTTAATAATACAAAAATACCTTTTATATCATATAATCTAACAATTTTCAAAAATGTAAGATTCAATCAAATATATTTCAAAGTAAAAAGTTTAATAAGTACTAAAAATGAATTCAAAAAAATAAAAAAGATCACACCTCAATATTTGTTTCCTTATATATATATATTTCCTTATATTTACTTTGAATTAAATGTAACTTTTTTCTCACATATTAAAAAAAATTAATACATTTTACTATCAAAATTTTTATCAAGATAGCAATTCTATCCAATATAAAATTAAATTTTAGAAAAACCATCAAATAAAAATTTGAATCATCTGCATTGGATTATTTTAAATAATATGTAATAATAAGACAATGAATTTAAACTTCTCTCTAGCCAAAAATAAAACATATCATTTTATTTCAATCTTGATAACCAAAAAAGATTCTATTTACTATAATTCTAGAGAGTAATTATTTTAACTGCTCTTGAAATTCCTTGTAGTAATCTAAGCTCTCTATATCACCTTAAATCCATGATGATAATTTCTATCAAACAAGGGAAAACCATCTACCTTAAATTAAGGTACTTGAGATTGGAAGCATGTATCTTCAATTTTTTCAATCCAAAACAACCATGAATCTGCAAATTCTAAAGATGTGGGCACATTGTAATTATAAAAATATAGAATCCTTTCATGAACAACCTTTGTGGGGCATGTATTCAATAGGTAAAGTGTTCAACACTTCATTTTTTGTTTGTCCATGCCTCTTGTGGAATTATATCATAAACAACCTTTGTGGTACACATTTTCAATAGGTGTGAACCATGATCCTAATACCTGCAAAACACAACAAACAAACACATTAAAAGATTGAAATGAAAGTTAGAAACATGATTCCTCAAGAAATCCATTTATCAATGCTCTAAATAGGAAAATGAAAGCAATATAATGAGAAATCAACAAAAGATTAAACTGGAAACAATGTAAATTTGATCTCTGTTAATTTGATGTAACTGGCCCTTCCCAACCCAATTTAGCTTTGATGATTTGACAAGATTTTCAGGATCCAAATTTGATGAAGATTACGAATGCCCCAAGCCAAAAAATCTGCAAAACCCAGCTATGATCCAATGAGATGGATGAGAGGTTCATACATTTTGCAGGAACTTTGCTTGAGATGTGGATGATAAAATAAGGATATAAGCTCTTTATTTATAGATTGATAAGTTGAAGAGATGTCCAAATTTGATCAATGTGGGACAAAGATTCAACCAATGATATGATGCCACTTGTCAACATGTGAGAGGATGAAGGCTGAGCAAGTTTTGAGGATTGCAAGTCGAAATTTGAATTTGATGAGATGACATGTTTAGGGGGGATGAAAAATGAGCTAAATGCCAAGTGGGAGACATGTAAGAGACAATGTAAGAGCTTTAAATGCTTTGTTGGATGGACAAGTCCTTTTGGGGGGGAGATTTCAAATTTGAGGAATATTCCATCTTAGATGCTTGAATGAAAATAGGGTTATTAACCAAATAAATGATTTAATTGTGTAAGCGTAAAAATCTAGAGGATTTGAATTATTAGGATTAAATTAATCAGGATTTGATTAATTTAAGGGGATATTTAGCTGATTTGACAATTTGATTTAGATTTTTGGATTAATTTAAATCAAAAAGAGAGGAATATGATAAGAGGCTAATTAAATAAAGATTTTGATTTATTTAATTAAAAGGGATGGTGCTAGATTAAATCAAATAAGGTTTTAATTTATTTAATTTAACAAATAGACTTTAGAGATTTAATCAAATAAATTGATTATTTAATTAAATAGGGATAATTAGATCAGATGAATTGATTTAATTAACAAGGGAAAGTGACTTAATGGACAAAAATAATTTATTTAATTAAGAGATTAATAGAATTTAATCAACAAGGGAATCGACTAAACAAATAATCGAGGAGCTGATTTAGGAACCATGTTAGTAGACGAGTGTGATATCAACCCAGATATTTTCGACAAGTTCACATTTTGGTCTCTCCTTTGAAGCCATGCAATTTGTTGCGTTGGTTCAAAGAATAATCTTGCCATGATCAAAAGTAAAAAATTCTCTAATTTTTTTTTGGATGCCCCATTGTTGCCCCAATGAAAAGAATTACACTAGTATACTACCCCTCGAGAGATCGGGCAAATAGGTTTAATTTGAGGGTCGATGTCTCGACAAAGAAGTTCAAGATTAGTTCAACTCGAAAGTTTGATGCAGACAGATTTGATTGATGTAGACAATCATCAACCATGGGTAGTCTCATGCCTATTTTGATATATTACACACACTTGATCCTGATTTGTAGCATGACAGTTACATTATTTATGACATAAATGAGATGCTTATGATGTTTGGGTGATATGATGATGCATGGATGATATGGATGCACATGATATGATATGATGATGATTTTATGATTATGCAAATAGATGATAAATGTATGGTTTATGAGATGTTTAGAATAACTAATATATATTATGCAATGATGGGGATGAATGCATGTGGTATGATTAATG
>VDFB02231232.1:0-12977 GCA_007258455.2 Sequoia sempervirens | reverse complement strand
GGTTTGAACATGGGCTGTCAGGGTGGTAGCTACCACCATTCTATACACAACCACACTTTGGGAGAATCTAAAAACCAAGTGCTAGACTTCAAAGGCTAGTTGAGCCTTGTAATTGAAGAACCTACAATTTTTTTCTAAGTTGCAGGAGGGTGTTTCTATCTCAGGATTCTTGTAGTGTCTTAAGGACCCATGAGGTCAACTATCTACTATCCAGAAACTGGTGGATAATGAAAACATGGTACCCTTGATTTTACGAAGTTCACCATCATTGTATGGTTAACTTATTGAATCCTTACGATTAACTATTGAGACACAATATGATGTTGTTGATCATATTGTAATGGTTGTTAGGCTTAGCATGTGTGATTGATCAAGAGAAGAGAAAAGTAGGATACAGTCACATACTTATGTGTTCACCCCCTAAAAATCATTTGAGTAATCATGAAGTTGTCCTTATCATCTACCAAGCCAACTGCCTTGATAATCATTGCTACATGACCTAGCCAATTGACAATCTAGTTGTATCTTCCTGGTTAAGTTGTCAGTCTCTTTCCTTGATTCAATGGATCATTGATTGGCCTATTAGATCAACTGCAACTATCTATATGTCTGGAAAGCATTCTCAGACTTTGCATTGGTACTCCCACTGTGTATGATGGCATTTTTCTTGGCTCCTCCAATGCATCTCAGAGCATGGACACTTGAGGATTTTGGTTGCTCATCTAGATGGTTTTCTGTTATCATCTTATGGGGTCCTCCCTCTCCTCTTATATTACTGTCATTGCATGGGGGTTTACTTTTTTTAGAGTAGATGATGTTTATGTTTGCTTTTTGTCTAGGGCCTCGTTTTTGGCCTTAGTCCTTTGCTACTGTACCTGTTGTATGTTCTAGTCTTGTTGATCCATTTTTGGTCATTTGTGGACATTAATTTTCTTTTCTTTCTCTTTCTTTTTGTAGTGATGTTAACACAAAGAAGTCAAGAAATGAGAAAAGTAGCTAAGCAATACACAATTTGTTAGATGATACCTTCTTTTTCTCTTGCATGAAACTAAAGATGAGAATTTGCTCTTGCATTGTTAACAATGGGTATGCACTAAAGCACTTAATGCATAAGATGGTCATCAAATTAGCTAGCTTTCCTGATGAAGGCATTAAAATAGATCCATCAACAAACCTCCTTCAAAGAATCGATTCTATGGTCAATGCTTTACCTACTTGTTATAATGTTGCATAGGAATGAAGTCTAGAAAAGACAAATTTGAGATGATAAAATCTGTATTTGGGGTTGACCATGGAAAGTTTGCAAGTTGTGGATGTAAGTCCACTGGCCAACTGTAATGAGTTTCTCTTCTATGACATGCCAAATAGCTTATGACTATGGGTCTATCATGCTATGTGATGAATAATTCTATGTATTCTTTTATTTTCTGTATCTTAGAGGTATCTACACTTATGCTTATGCATCTGCAAGTAGAAATGTTGCAGCACATTGTCACACTTGTCATGAAACAGGTTATTGGTATTTTCTTGCGGATTTGTAAACATGTTTTAAGTTGGAATTAGACTTCTTTTATAAATTTAAGGTATGATTTATAAATATTACATTTTGGTATTATTTCAGTAAACATCTTTTTTATAGTTAAATTGTGGTTTATTTTCTAGCCTAACATTTATCTTAAAAATTACAGGTATGACTTCTATCATAAATCTTGAGCTTGAATTACTGGATTTGGATTTGTGGGCAACAAGGTCGATTAAACAAAGGCAACAAAATGTATGGATGGTGAAGGTTTAGCCAGCGCCTTATCTTCTTTAGAATGATGCTGAGATGTCCGAATTTTGAAGTGGTGAGGAGACTTATTTATTTGCATTTTTTTGAGCTTTCTTTCCTTGACTGCAAATAAAAATGTAATATGTAACTTCTGTCCATAATAGACCAAGCTCCTAGACTCTAATATAACATCAGAGTTTTGACTCATCATCGTGAAGCTTTTATGTGAGAAACTGGTGTTATTTTACTTCTAATTGAAGGTTCTTGATTGTCAAATTCATTAATTGAGAAAACTACTATTCATTTCCATTAAAAACATCATGTTGTGTATAATCTCTAATATTAGGCTGAATGGATTGTAGAGGGAAGAATTATATTTCATATTTTCCTTTAGTCTACAATCCAATGTCTTCATCTCCTTTGTGTTATTTTGTCATGATATTAGTCTAAATTTCTCTCTTGTTGTGTGGTAATTTCTCTTCACGTTATATTAGAATGGGAGAAGGTTGGGTGTCATTTATTATTGTTGGATAGGAAGTGGTCTTGATTTACTAGTTAATGTTGTGCAGAGGTTGCTAGGTGCTTAGGTTTGGCTATTAATCTCTTCTTGGAGATAAGAAGATTGTCGATGGTTGGAAAACACTGCAAGGTAATTCAATGTTTGAATTGGGTGAAGGATGACCTAATCTTTTGAGGTTGTCAAAGTTTAATTTTGAATTAGTGTAAGGATTCTTATTCTCATGATAATATGTTTTGATATGTTGTTAAGACTACAAATTTCTTGGTTGGATGTAATGTACAAGGAATTCATTGCAAAAGTTGTATGGTTATTTTGTGAATATCTTTATGATGATCAGGGTATGAGTAAATTTACTTGTTTGTTTTAGATAGGGATTTTTATTGAAATTCAAAATATTGTTTTCTACAGGAATTTGGTGAAATATATGAATCTGAAGAAAATTTGGAACTGGCTTTGGAATAGTTTGAGTGAATTGCAAAGCTCTATCAGGGCAGAGAAGTTACTAGTACAAGTAACCAGTGCCAACTTAAAGTTGCATAGTTTGCAACCCAGCTTGAGCAGTAAGTTAATATGAAAGAAAATATTTGTAAAAGTTTTTTGCAATCACATATTTTCACTTTTGGGCTATCAAATGACCACAGTGTAGTGGCTACATATAATTGGATATTTTTTTGGGGTTTTCTTTGAAGATTTATTATTTTCAGTTCATGTGTAGAGACTTGTGGATTTGTGGTTCTTTAAATTAATAATGCAAATGGATTTACTTGTTAAATTTAATATTGTTTTCCTGCAGGAAAATTTTGCTTTCAACCTACTAAGTATCTTAAAGGAAGAATTCAACTCTCTCCATAATTGTATCAAAATCTCGAAAGGTTGTGCAATGCTCAAAGACAATTTGGAAATCCTATCATTCATCAATTACAAAGTACGTGATTTAGTGGATTGTTACAATGAAAGGTTATTGGCCTTTGAGAGGACCAGACACAGGAATGCAAGAAGAAGAAAGTTCCCACTCTGAAGCAAAATTGTCTAGTCCAGACAATTGAGTCAACTCTTTGTCAAGCTACCTTGCCATGCTCGAAAGAGTTATGCCGGTAGTTGAGTATATTCCATTGGGTTTTAGGAAAATAGCAACATTTTCTTTTTCCTAGAAATGAATTGTTTTCTCATGCCATGTTATGATGTACATGTTGCTCATGATTGTATGAATAGTTTAATGAATCTATAAATAAAAAAATACTTATTGGCATTAACTTTATGAATTCGGATTATGATGCATTATTTTCTTTATTTTTTATAAACATTATGATTTGTGTATTTGACAATTGTTCATTGCTTCCAACTTCAAAATCATTGATAATTTCTGTTATAATTTTCCATCGCATTTGGAAAAAAAAAAAAAAACTCCAACCAATAGGAGGGCGACGAGAATTTGAAAATATTGAATGTTGAAAACCACACTAAAAAAATATTTAAAATAAATTGTTTATTTTTTTAATACATTTTTACATATTGTCTCTAGAGAGACAATATGTCTTTAATCCCAACTATTGTCTCGAAAGAGACAAAAGTGAAATTGTCTCTAAAGAGACAAAAATACTTCTATTTCATATTGTCTTTACAAAGACAATTTTTTAAGACAATAATTTGAGACACACACTTAAAGACAATATTTAAGACAATACTCTGACACAATACACACTTTTTTATCTTAAGTTAAGACACCCACTAAAAATGGTCTTTAAAATTGTCTTAAAACCACCCCTATATAGTAGTGGAACAACAAACTTAGTCTGGTGAATAAATATTTTAGAGTATCTCTTTAAAACTTCCCCAGCATTTCTATTCGATTGTAGAAAATGCACAAAACTCTGTTTGGATACAACAGTTTGTGATGCCTCTGCAACTACCCGGTATAGGAAGATTTGTTTTGTTCTTAAGCTCAATGGTAGAAACAAGCGTAAGAGAGAAAACAGTGACTCTGTTAATTGTCGTAATATTGAGTGTGGTTGTCCTCATGGTTGTTGTGGGAAAGCAGGGGGTCATGGCACAGTCAAGTTGTACTAGAGCCCTTGTGAGATTATCGCCACATCTCAATTATGACTCAGGAAATTAGACGACCCCTTCTCAGGGGTGCTGTAGCGCCTTTGCTTTTGTTGTGAAGAATAATGCTTCTTGTCTCTGTTAGCTGCTTATTGGTAATAATTCGCTAGCGATTCCCATTAATCACGCTCAAGTTGTTGCCCTTCCTGCTGAATGCAAAGTCACCACACTGCCAGTCAGCTCATGTCAAAGGTAAAATTTTGTTTGTTTACTTTCCATTGAGATGCAAATTCACAAGGTGTACAATGATTGTTATTCATATTATACTGTTGTGTGCATGTTCACGAGCTCCTACAACTTCCCCATCTCCTACAGGTTCACGGGTCCCTTCTAGTTACCCTTCTACCAATGGTTCTGGCGCTCCAACTATAGAGGCATCCCCGAGTTCGAACCGCACCCAGAACAATTCAGGTTTTGGTCCTTAATGAATCTAAAGGGCAACATAATCCACAAATCAAAAAGGAAATAAAAAATTAAAAAGGATCACAAATAAAAAAATAAAATAGTCAAATGAAGCAACCAATCAAAATGTTGTAATAAATCAAATGAGATATTTTCCATGCACATGGTGTGCACCAACTCTGCATTTAACCCCAGCAAATGAATATTCAAGATCCAACATGATGTGTGGGATTATTGGTTCCCTCCCTAATTTGTGATCAGCAATCTAAGATTCACAAATCCAAAATCTGATGTCAAAATCTCAAAAGCCAAAGTCCATATTTTAAAATCCAACATCCCACATACTATGGCAGCGCCTTATGTTATCGAGGCTATAAGGTTAGCTTTGTTTAAATATCTAGATTTAAAAGGAGTGCATTGTCAATTAATGAAGTTTATGTTTGACATTTATGGAACTACCACTAGAGGCAAGATCTTTGCAAAACAAGTATTATATAAGATTACCTTTGTTTAAATGTCTAGATTCAAATGAAGTTTGACACTTATGGAAAAGTTATTAAAGGCGAGATCTTTGCAAAATAAATACTCAAGATAAGATTATTCCAAGTAAAAAGTTAAAAGAAAAGAGTCAAATTTTTAAAATGAAAAAGGAAATAAGAATTAAAAAAATCAAAAGATTAAAGAGAAATGTTTTGTTCAATGGTGAAAATCATTCTTATAGAACTTTAGGCAAGTACCATATAGAAACCCATTTTTAGGTTTTATGTTTAAGCCTATTATCTATTCTTTACAAGCACCTCTCACTTGGGAGGCTAATCCATTCACCTATCTCTAGCCATCCATTTCATCATACCTACCTCCTTGCTTTTGACCTTGATAAGGACATGGATTAAGTCTTGAAACACACTTGTGGAAACCTATTGATGTATCCAATCTTCTTTAATGAACACTATAGCATAATATCACATCTAGCCCATCATTAATCGGCCCCTATCTTTGGAGACCACATTTACAATTCTATACACCATTTCTATCTAGAATCCTATAATCTATTTCCCTTCCACAACTACATTCCTACCAAACCATCCCATCTACTACTACCATTAGAAAAATAACATAATTGAGCCATCAAAGCTATAGAGAAAATTTTAAAAAATCCCCACATTCATAGAGAATAGTAAAATCTAAATCCACGTTAATCAAAAAGCACAAAATCAAAGATCCAATATTCATAAAATAGGAAAATTTAGAACAAATTAATCAGAAACATCTAACAAGTATAAAACACCCAAGGTATTTTTAACCTGAAATTTGTATGGCACACATGTAGAAACATATATAGGTTTTATCATTAACCTTGCTTAAAAATAGTTCTTATTTAGATTTATGCCATTATCAAAATATATTGTTCCCAAATTCACTTCCCTTACATATATCATTTTTTGAAGCTACAAGATAGTTATCATTGAGGTGTATCATTCCCAATTCTAATGTTGTTCTCAAATATATCATTTTCAAATGAACAATACTATCATCATCATCAGTCAATATTTAGTTTTCATCTTGATCAAGGGCAAAAAAACTTTGTCTTTTCTATTTGTCCATACTTGCTTACTTGCTTATGTGTTTCTTATTTTTCATATATCTATATCAATCATTGGATAATTTTATGGAAATTCCATCATGTTTATTCCATATCATAGTACATCCTAATCATATTCTTTCCCTGGTTTCAATCCTACAACACGTGAAAATAATGTCACCATGCTTTTTCATATCATTGTATCTCATCATAGGCTAAATCAAAACCTAGGTTTTTTAAAACAATTAGAACCTTGTGTATTTTTATTACATGTACCTCAAAAATAAAATCCATTTACCATTTATCATATTCATTTCACGCACCCTTCTCTCATATATATGTCTTCATCATTACATTGCTACAATTTTTTTTCAAAATACACATTTCATAATGCATATGCATCATCATCCATTCATCTATCACTCTCTATTGATCCATTATTAACATTCATCATCATATAAATATACTAGCACTTCACCCCAATGAGGTGCAATGCTAGATAGGTGATACACTTTGGTATTATATTATGAACATGTAGGAGTGGTGCAATTTTTTTTGGGGATGAGCTTATGTGGTCTATGTGATTTGTCTTGAAGACCTATACAACAAAAGGAATGGGGTGGCTAGGTGCGTAGAATAGGCGTTGATGGAGACAAGTTGTAGAAGCAATTTTAAGCACCATGGGAATTGGGGAGATATATCAAATGGATAGGGAGGAGAGCTGCATACCTTGTTTTAGGAGAGACATAGTTGTTGTAAGTGTGCCTCCTCTCGCTTCCTTATGATTGCAAATGGATTGGTTTGCATTTTGGAATATCTTTCAAAAGAGAATGGTGGTTGAATGCAAAGATCATTTAAGGATTTAACTCTAGATATGGTTGTAAATGTTAGTCCCTGCCTATCTATTTTACCAATATCAATTGTTGCCTTTTGCAATGTTAGTCCTTGAGCTTTGTGTATGGTAATAGCCCACACCATCATAAGTGGTATCTGCCTTCTATTTCCCAAGGAAACAGGTATGATTGGTATGCTCTTAGGGTCATGGTCATTCCATGGGGGTCCACTGTAGCTATTGAACCTTGTAACAACATACATGGGAACATCTGGTGGTTTGGAACCAGGGCTGTAAATGATTTCAACAACTTCGCCAAGAGCTCCATTCACCAGGCCTGCTTGTGTCCATATGTTGGATGTGAGCATGATGTGTTGCCCTTTACAAAGCAATACTTCTTTTTCAAGCTGTTCATCATCAGTTGCACTATCTATTCCATGCCTGGTACTTGTCGCAGCACTGATTGCAATTGGACGGTTCAATGATTTTAACATTCTTCTGTTGTGTAGTCTAACTAAATCGTTGGTAGCAAACAAGTGCATTGAGCTATCGAACTCTTCTTTTTCTCTTGATGTGAGTTGCTTGTCTGTGCGCGTCATTAAGAGTTGCCAATCTGCTTCTGTTGCTTCTGCATTCTATATGTTTTGCAATACTTGACGAAATTTTTGTTGTGATGGAGTCTCACCTTGATGACGAAAGACTGTTTGTAAGGTGACAATAGTTGTAAATTGGTTCCACAATGTTTTTGCAGTTGAGTGTGCTGTGTACATAGGTTTGTCCATCACAGGTGGAAGTTGGGTGAGGTCACCAATTAATATTATAGACACTCCACCAAAGTGTAGATGATGTCGGTGTGGGAAAGCCTCACGTAGCCTTCTGTCTATTTTTAGTAGCAACTTTGGACCTATGAAGCTCATCTCATCAATCAAAATATATCTTATATATTTCATATCTTCTTGAAATGTTGTTAATGCATGTCCTTGTAGTGGGTGCATGTCTTTAATAGGGATCCGGAGCATTGAATGTATAGTTGATGCATGTATATTAAATGCAGCCACCCCTGTAGGAGCTAATGTGAGTAGTTCACTTTTTTGTTGTGGGCTCTTACTTGTGAGCACTTTTCTTATGCAAGCAATTAGGTACGATTTTCCTGTACTTGCTATTCCTTGAACAATCATGTGCAATGGTTTTTCTGAGGAGCATTTACTATGGTCAATGATAATTGTGAGTGCTAGTTTTTGTTGCGACGATAGTGTTTACTCTGGCACATTGAAGTTGCTTACCATAGTGTCTTCTTGGCTACATGCCTTTTTCATTGGGATGAAGTGGATGGCAATTTCATGAAGATCTTGGGGTACTGGTAGTTGATCCCATCTATTGTTGTTGTCAAACTCATGCCTACCAAGCATCTCAAGTTCATTTAGGCCGACATTGTTTAAGGGACCCATTTGTGAAAACAATTCCCATTCGTTAAGTTTTGTTGTGTCCCTTGTGGCAATCTCTGTATCGCTCTCATCTTCTTCTTCAGTGGGTGCTTCTATTTTGATTGTGCGATTAAGATGCCATACATCATATTTGGTTGCATTCATTTGCTTCCAATTTGCAATTATTGTATCCTTAGTCTCAGAACGCTCACCAGGTGTGAACCCAAAGGACAAACAAAACACTACATAATATTTTTATTTATTTATTTATTTTAAAGTGAAACATTGCATACGATGAATATGTACATACATTACAAAAGCAATTACATTTACTAAGTCTTTCACGTCCTCTGGGGTACACAAAACGGTCATTACGAATCATAAACTTCTATCAAACGAAAGTGAATAAACAACCAAGATTACACAATGATGACTTACAACTATTAATGATCAAAGAGTGGAAACAATACATCATTTTATTGCAATACATTTCAATAGCGCAACTGTGGAACATATTTCCACAGACACAACACATCATGGGCACACTAATACATTACATAATGCTCCCCTTATAATAACGGAAAGAGTACGTCAAGTACAAGATTACCAAAATATACACACTAAACATCCTAACAAAACTATGACAATCTTAACTAGTTTTGCAATAATTTACTTTTTTGTTTACTTTTAAGATAATAACAACATAATCCACTACATACGATTATCGTCAATGATAGTTTACAATGTCGAGGGAAAAAGACAAGTTTAAAATAATGACTCATAAACAAAACAGTCCTAAGGGCCCGACCTAATTCCTCGGGGGCTCATCACTTGATGGCCTTGCCTACGTATATAATTCGCAGAGGCACCGTAGTTCGCCCAACTTGAGTTCTCCCAACTCATTGACTCACCCTCATAGAGTATAACCTTTAGGTTTTTTTTTTTTTCAAAGGTGACTACCTCAGACACAAACTTACACCATAACACTGCTATATGCTAACTCAAACCACTACTCAAACATGTAATGCTCCTAATAATCATCCTATGGATTACACAAGACAATCTTCACTATTAACTAGTTAGTATGAACCTTCATGCTAACTTACAACTCATCATTACAGTACTACAATTATCTAATTAATTTATCCTTCACAACTTGGATACTTCATTATTTAAATTAAATTTCCTTAAATCTCTTCATTATTCCCTAATCTATGTAATGTACAAAACCATATGAGAATCACACCTATATATATATATATATATATATCAACATACACACTCAATCCTAATCTTTTAAAGTCTACAATGAATCATACTATGAGGAGCAATTTAAGACAAAATGAATAGGAGACTACTATGTTACTCTTTCACTCATCGAGAAATCGTTTGAAACAGTTAAGAGAATTATAGAATGTATTTTAACAACTATCTTGCTAAGCATCTAACACAAGATTAATTTAACTTTCCTATAACTACTTACATTTTCATAATCGTTCATTATATGTAATAAACATCCTATACCATTTCGCTATATTTTATTTGACCATCACGAAGTCATTTAAATACTTAAAGAATTATATAGATAAAATATAAAATTATCTCTATTTTCACCAATGAATTTGCTTTTTATTTTAACTCATGGTATAAACACATTTTTATACACTTATATAAACAAAGCCATAAAGCACCCTATCTCATCTAAATGACTTCTTCAAATAGATTTCTATTTAAATTCTATTTCCAAGAAATAATATAAATTGTCTATTACCACTCTAAATTTCCCTTAACAAATTAAGATTAGCTTGCATTTATAATAAAGAGGATTCACTTTAATATTGCACTTTTCAATTAGAAACTTAATCAATTACCCATGACGAAAACTTGACATATATTATCTAATCTAATAAGATTGACTATTTTCAAGTGCATAAATATTCTCTTAATTAACAAAAATAAATAAAATAAACACTTAATATTGATATATATGCATTATTAAATTTCCTTTTAATATGAAAGGAGGAGGCCCACGAATATAGAAAAGTTTCGTTTCTCTCCTTTTATTTTAACTAATTTCTATTAATACTAGACTTTTATTTTTAAAAGAATTCCTACTTAATTCATTAGGATCTCCTCTTAGTAATATGGGGAAAATATTTCTCCCCACCCCTGTCCTCTTTTATTGTAAGATAAACTAATTAAAGCCCCCATGTCGCCATGCCAAGGAATAAGGTGCAGATACGGTATGATTGAGGCTACATGCACGTGTATAAAGATAACTTGGCTAAACTTGGTGGCTATTGCATTTATGCATTTTTATTTTTCTTTTCTTTTCTAAAATACAATAATTTCCTTCGGAAAGCTGAACACAAGCATAGGTTTTTTTTTTTTTTTAAATATTTTGTTCGCGGACTTTAAAATATATTCTAAGGTATTAAATTTTTAAATATAAACTTTCCAACTACCCTGGTAAAATTCATACAAACTGAGGTGAAAAGACAAGACTGGTGAACTATTTTACAGAATGTCCCAAAGAAACATAAAGAGGCCTGTGAACTGTTTGACATAATGCCTCTAAGAAATGTGATCGCATGAAATGCTATGATTGCAAAATATGCACAAACGGATTTGTTTAAAAGGCTTAAGAAACTTTCAAGCGAATGTTGCAGTCGCCAACAGAATCAGGCAGGCTATTTAAATTTTTACACCCTTCTATGCTAGAGTGCTGCAACTACAAAAGATTGGTAGTAAAAAAAAATCAAGCAGTTTAATTAAACCTTTAAACTTCCTATCATGTTCTAGTGTCGCGACTGAGGCAGATTGACAAGGGTAGCAGAGAGATTATTTAAACCTCTACCCCATTCTATTTTTAAGTACTGCAGATGTGACAGGTTCCCAACGGAGTCAGGAAACCTCTACAAATTCCCATGTTCGAGTGTTGCTACTGTGATAGGTTGCCAAAGGTATCAGGGACATTATTTGAAATTTAAACACTGCAGCAATGATAGGTTGCCGATGGTTTCAGGGAGATTACTTAAAACAGAGACAAGGTTCTTATGGAGATTTAAGGGTGATGCTAAAAGAAACAAACTGCAAGTAAGGCTGCACTGAATAGTACCTAGGCGTACTTGCATGCAAATGTGAAATACAGACAAAGCATGTTACTGTTTGATAGAATACCACAAAAATGTGACCACAGGAAATGATAAGGCGTGCGAACTATTTAACAGAATGCCTCAAGAGATGCCATCTCAAGGAATGAAATGCACGCTTGCAGAGGGTACACAAATAGGATTTTTGCACTTGGAAGCTCTCAGAATCTTTAAATTAATGAACACTCAGAAACGCATCATCCTAATCCTGTAAGCTTTGTGTATGTTAAAGGTGCGCGCAGTCATGTGTGTTTGGAGGATGGTGACTGCACATACTTTACACAATCATAGCCCTTACTACATTAAAATATATAGTGGATCATTAGAAATGCATGGTTGACCTTCATGTCCGCAACATGGACAAGGAAAGCGATTGTTTGACAGAATACTTCGAAGAAATGTGGATCTCATGGGATGCAATGATTACAGAATACGCACAAAACGAATTAATTAAAAAGGCTTTAGAAACTTTCAAGCAAAGCAATTGCAAGTAATTACCTCAAGATTCTGCACTGGATGAGGCATACCTGTCTAACTTCCTCCACTGGTGTCTCCATCCTCTCCTCCAAATACCCATGCCAAAGTGTAGAATAGGAAAGGCACCTTCCTGTTTGGCAGAGTTCCGCATGGAGATGACCTCTCTCAACAATCTACATGCCGTCTATTGTGCAATCCATACTGCGAGAGTAAATGAGCATACTTTGCAGATGTAACTGTTTCCGTGCATGCTAGACAAGTGTAAATCTTGTTAAACCCTTTTTATTTGTTTTTATTTTATTTATTTACTTATTTATTAAATATTTTAAATTTCTCTTTTCTTTTATCAAAATTGCATCATTTGTAATTTTGATGTCCATCAATAAATAAACAAAATAAATATAATTTATTAAAATTGATTAATGATATAATTAATAATCTAAAGACAATTATTATAAGCATTAATTTATTTACATCATACAACTAATTTAAACAATACATATTAGCACTCTAGTATCCTACTAAGCTAATAATTTATTAGCTTTAATAATGTAATTATTAATAATTTGAAGGGCTCACTTAAATATTTAATTATGGAATCTAAGTCCTTATTATTTAATCAATGCAAACTTGCGAACCCAACATAACATCACAAGACACAAATAAACAACTCACTTAATGTTTAATGATAGCCGAAACGAAGGGGCACTACAT
>VDFB02231230.1:0-45171 GCA_007258455.2 Sequoia sempervirens | reverse complement strand
AAAGTAATGTGGGGAGCCATTGTTTAATATTGTCTCTGTACTGAAGGCATAACATCAAGGAAGAAGGGTCGTCAAGCATTTTAATTCCCTTGAGCAGTCGTAGATTCTATTTGCTTCCTTGGGGTTGCCAAAAATCTTAGTGGAAGGATTTAATCTCCAAAAGTGGGTGTAGAAACAATTATGATGAAGTTGTCGCAGTAGTTCGAAGAAAAACCCCTACTACCAGTTAAATAAGGGAACACGAGAGATAATTCGGCCTAATGAAGTTATAAATATTGAGTTAATGGACAAATTCTATACAGAGAAAGGAGTTTGAAGTGAGTTGTGTAGCAAAGTCAAGTCTTCCAGGCCTTTGTACCATTTTTGGGAAATCACCAGATTTAGAGGGAGCTGAACTTTTACTGACCAACTGGATGACTTCCTATGGTAGAACTAAGTGATTGTGGCGTTGAAATTGTTTAGGTTAGGTAGTGGTATTTTAAATATACATTTTTTGTGTAAGCCGTGTATTCATATGAACTGAAGTGGCTTTGCTAATTAAAAAAATTAAATAATTGTTGTTAGATTTCTTGAGTGTTACATTTTGAAGAGAATTTTCAGCTGTCCATTGAACGCCAACTATTTGCTAAAATGCCTGCACAATGAAACATTAAAAATTGCAAGAAAATTGCCATACAATTTTGGGTATGATATATTTCTAGAATAGGGTAGATTATTATACTTTATTCGCATGATCGGCTATTGTTGATGTATGGCTTGCTAAAGTGTAATGTTCCCTTTCGGAAAAACCATAATTCTTGCTCTGATTTTCTGAAGATATCCTTTTATGATGGTTTAGTGTTCAAAACTATATTCTTTTTCTCCTTTTATTAATATCAACTTATATATTTATACATATATAAGTTCTTGTGACTAAATACACCAATCAATACTGTTGCTGCATTCCTTCGATGCAGATTTATCTCTGAATCTTTTTCCTATTGCTTCTTGTTCTCTTACTCTTCTTTCTTCCCGAATCTGAGTGTATCATCTTGAATTGATTTAATCCTTGGTTTGATTGCTGAAGCTTTCTTAATTCTCCTAACCATGATCTTATGAATGTGAATAACAAGATACCGCAGGTGATTCTTTTTACTCAGAATATATTCATATATTCCTGATTTTTCCCGTCGATCAAAATAATGCTTATATATATATATATTCTCTTCTATCTCCAAATTATATATTTCTGCTTCCAAACTCTTCCCTGTCCTTTTCTTCCCTCCTTCTATTGTCTTTTACACCTCTTATGCTAAACGAAAGGGTGTATCTCAATATCTCTTGGAATTGAGATAATCGTGTGAATGGTCATGTCTCTTAGTTGATATTAGTTATGACCTATTGGAATACTAATCGCTGCTCTCATCTATAACCACTGCCTTCATTAGGAATTGCATTATAGTTGTCTTCTTATCTTTGATATTGATTCTTTACTATCGATTCAATGCATTGTTTAATTGTTGCTAAATATAATCATTGCCTTATTAGTTGGTGTTATGTCTTCACTATCGCTGGTTTTCCTTGAATAAGTTTGCTGCATTAATCATTTCCACTCTCCTATTTTCATTCCATGAATTCCTTCGTTATATTAAGTAATTGCGTTTTCTGATTGGATAATACTTCTTCTACGCGCAATACGAAACCATACAAAGCAAATAGACAACTGATTTCGATGACTGCTGTTCACAATGAAGTCTGATATCAATTTGTTGATGTTGATAATGATGGAACAGCTCCAAAATGGCCATGAACCTCCTTCAAATGATAGCGATAGATTCTCAATGGGAGCCGTGAGTTAATTTCATGGCCGCTGAACAATGCTTAAAGGCTATAGTGTGACGTGGAGGGAAACACAGCAGTCGGGGGAGTCAAGGAAACCTATGTCCCTCTCACCAGTCAGCACAATCTGCAGAAATTGGAGATAAACAATAGACCTATATGATGATTCCCGTATTTACTTATCTCTTTCCTTTTATAACCCAATTTTCCCATGGGTGCAACCATTTGCATATCAAGGACATGGCTCTTCTTAAGGGACACATTACTTTGTAAACCATAATTGCTTCCCTTTCTCATTTAATTGCAGCTTTTAATTGCTATACTGATTGCTGCTGAGATTATATATCACAGTAATTAACACATTCTTCTCAAGAGGAATTGAGGCTATTATTGTAAATAATAAATATTATTAGATTGCCGCACTCCCTTGCAAATGTAATTATTTTATACTTATTTTTATTTTGTGTCTCTTATCCATTATAGTGATAACCATAATTTACAATTTTGAATTCAACAACTATAATATTATTATATTTGTGTTTTACCTTAATTTTATATATCTTTAATATTTATTTTATTATTTAATTTGTCATTATTTTTATTAATTGTTCTATATATATTATTATAATTATAATTTGAATATTATTATAATTATAATAATATTATATTATATTTTATAGCTGACCATTATGATTATAATATTATGAATGATAATTATAATTATAATGATATTTTAAATTAACTTCTTCCATATTTATATTTTTGATATTGATTTAGTATTTCAATACCACGTATTTTGGTTACGATTTCAAGGACATGACATAAAGGATGTAATATATGGTTTGACAATTTCAAAGTATTGTGTTGAATGATTTGTCCAACCAAATTCAATGGTTGAATTTCTATTGTTTAAGATGCAAACCATTTAGTTGTTGATCGTTGTGGATTGCTATTGATCCGTCTATAATTGGCCCTTCCTCAAATTGTATAATGGGAAAAAACAAAGAATCATTCCTCCTGGTTAGTGAATTGGATGAAAGTACATTCATTGGATATGGGTATATTTCCCAACATTGTGCTGATCAGGCTAATCTTGAAGTGGTTATAGTACCATTTGGGTTTGGTGATGGATTGAGTGAAGCATTTTTAGATTCCATTGTGCAATCAAATTGGGTTCCTTGTTTGTTTTGTTCTTAGCCACAGTTCCTTAAATTGTAGGCCATTGGTGAATGCGTTCTCCTTATAGTGGCATGCATTTCAGATGTGTTTTGAATATTTTTTTCTATTTATGCTTTGTATGTACTTCTAGTTATCTTGCTCAATACTCTACTTGTGGGAAGCGTTAGCATCAAAGTTTTCCTTTGTCTTCATCTACAACACCATCACAAGTTTGGAAAGTCTTACCTAATGTTAGTTCATGCTTGTTTGTTTTCTTTGTCGTTTGGAAGATGACTTTTTCTTTTGGGGGGGATGATGTAGTCGTCATACAATGCCTTTATTATGTTTTCTCAATATGGCTCTATGTGACTATGTATTAACTGTTGACAATATTTGGGTAGTTATAGGAGTTGGTTGATAGGTGGTTATGTTCTTGTGGCAACGGTCAAGTCGTTTGAATAGCCTTTGTAGTCAAGAAAGGCAGTTGAATTCTTGGTTGACCATTTTTTATCTTTTTGTAATAAATTCATGTGCAAATAAAGATATACTTGGTATGCATTGTTATTTCTATCATTAATTCATGTATTAATTTTATTAGATAGCGGAGCAAACAACAACCGTGTGCAAGGGAGTGTTGAACTTCTCCCATTTGTATTGAATGATAGGTTGAATGTGTTAATTATAGAACTACAAGGTGGAGCCTTTCACTTGTACAACAACCTTCATTTGGCCAAGCATGCTGTGAATGTAGTTATACACCTCTACAAGGTTTGGAACATTAGCATTGTTATATTTGATTACTATCAAAAGTGCAGATATGATTGAGACAATGTATTTGGCATCAACCCAAAAATATTGCTTTTCAACACTTCACCCTCTTCCCCTACTCTAGCTTAGAATAGGGCCACCGATTGCACTCTTGTGTCATGACCATTAGTTGCAATGCTTCTTGCAACTCAAACACCCTCTACAAGATAATGAAGTATGATGCATATCTATTCTCTATAGTTTTTTTTTGTTGGAGAAGGTCCATAATAGTGCATTTGATGTGTGGTCGTTGTAGATAAACTTCCAGACATTTCCTGCATCTAGAACCACTTGTTTGATGTAGCCTATTTTTCTCATGTCCTTGAGTGCATTATTTATGCAATGCACACTACAGGGACTCCACCATATATGTTTGCAGGCCACTTTAACCAACTTCTCCATTGCTTTGCACCCATAGGTTGCATCTGTCATGACCTACATGACATTCTCAAGGCCAACCTTTTCAATATCATCTCTAAGAACAAATTTGATAATGAACATATTTGTGGTGCCTTGAACAGTTTACAACTGTAAGGAAGTAAGGGCCCTCTATACATGCCACCATGATATTGATGAGCAAATGATTGCTAATTCTTTTCCATGCATTCATGACAATGTTGTATTCACTTGTGACCCATGTAACTTTTGTTGGCGCCCCTATGAAACTCTATTTTCAAGCCACCCTTTTGTTAGTTAATCCTCAAATTTGTGTCAATGTTCAGTTAATTGTGGTCTTTTTAGTTAGTTGCAAAAGGTTATCTTGTCTTAATTTTTTGTTCTAAAGAACTTTTGTAGGGGCAGAGTAAAAATGGTCATCAACAAGTCCAATCAAGCAAATTGTAATGTCGCATTTTTATTCGGAGGCTTGCCACTATCGATTATTATTCATTTGGAGTAAATCATATTAAAACATTGATGGCCAACTTTGCATTGTTCTCTAAAGGCGTCAGGTCTGAGTATTATGTAATGGTGTTTGATATTTGAACCTTGCTAAATCACTGCTCTGTGAAAATGATTTGTGTTGAACATTTATATTGCCATTCACTTAACTTATCAAAGGACTGCGATTGGAGGAGAGGAAGTCAAATACAAATTAAATTGATTACCAGGCATATCGTAGTATTCCGGCATAATGTCTAAAGAATATTGGGTCTTGTTGAAGATATTGATTATTACATCCTGGCACTCTTAATTTTGCCAACGGCTGAATGTATCGAGCCTTCACTAAGTCTTTACCATGGCATATAATAATGGCCCAATTATTATTCTGCCACCTTGAGAAAGAAGGATTGCGATTTATCTCAGAAGGTTTATTTCTATTGGTCGTCACTCAACTATCTGACGAGGATCTTCTGTATGTCCTCTATCTTTTATATTCTAGGCCGACGTCATTATACTAGCCGCTTCTCATATGCAAATCATGGCGTTTAAAACATAGTAACAATTATTATTGGTCAAGCTCAGACAAGAATATTGAAAGGTAGTCTTAATTCTGATGTGGAAAACGAATTTCAAACGCAGCAATCTAATTTAAGGAAGAGTATATTGAGTTAAAGGCAGCGATTCCGTAACTAATACAAGGCAGCATTTATAAAATAAAAATCTATTACTTAATAGCAGCGATGACTTTTTAGAAGGGACACATCCATTAAGGAAGACACATCTCACATGGAAGGCCATACCCTTTGATAAGATATAAATAAAGATAGAATGTGGAGTTAAAAGGGGAATCAGTTGCAGATCTATATTTACATTTTAAACAGCAGTTCTCAATGCTCTTAAGTGCCTCAATCCACCTTAAGTTTTGGACGCATGAGTTCATGGTAGGTACTTGAGACAGTGCCAAAAATTGGGTTTTGCATGAGCACATTGTCACAATCTGAGATAGCGAAAAAGCATGAATTTCATAACTCACCATTTGCATGCTCCTGACGGAGTAAACCAGAAATAGCTATCATATTGATGCCATAGTCTTTGAACATATTCTATTGCATGAATTTAGAGATCGAATAGAGAGAGCGATTGTTATATTGCGATCAACCTGCATTCTTAATGTCGACTATCAGTTTGGATTCATTTTCAGAATTTACATCAGAATATTGATATTATTGTGATTATCATTATATTCACTCTTATTCATATATGCATAACATACTATCTTAATCAGTAATTAGAGTTGCTCGTTATCATAACTTAATACCTTAACCTATAAAAATAAGGACAAGATTTAAAGTAATGTTACAAGGTACAAGATTTGTTGACAACATGTTTACATTGTCAACACTTAACGTATTAAACGTAAAACTACACCAATCTTTGACAAGGGTTATTTCACAAATGATGGCATTCAGAGAACAGCCAGCAAAGGAAAAGTCATTCATAAACGAGAAGACTTTAGGCCCCAAATTTGGCACACATCTTGAGTGGCAAAACTACTAGTAAACTCCACCTAAAAGCATGCAAAATGGTCATGGAAGCGTGCCTAAGGGGTTTAAAGCCATCTGATTGAGATTAGGGTGCACATTTGTAAAGGAAAAGCTATCAGAAAATCATGCCAAAGTGTGGCATGATGGGTAGGGAACTGCACCGAATGAAAGAATGAGAAAAAGAAGTCTTAAGTTTCATTGTTCTTGGGTGGCAATGTGAGCGTAGAGTTCTGCCCAGCCTTCACAAAAGTGGCAAAACCACTCATAAAACATACCAAGTTAATAAAAATGGGTTTTCATAATCTGATTACCGTCTAGAGGTGGGAAAGGTACTGGAAAACCGTGGCTAAGTGATAGCAAACAGCTGATGAAGGCACACATATTGGATGGCTATGCCATGAGCAATTTCTGCCAAACACAATGAAAGGTGGAAGTGTTTGAATGATCAAGTGTGCTGCACAGTTCCCTTGGTGATGATAGTAGAAAAGTGTGCCTACAATTTGGCAAATCAGTCGCGAAGCTGAATCTAGTAAAAAAAATGGCTAGTCAATAACTGGAGGCAGTATTTTGAAGTGGCAAAGCCAAGTCAAAAATGTGCTAAAGGTGGCAGGTGTTTTAAGTGATCAGTGCCAACATGGAAAACACAGTCAAGTTAGGCACTCAGATACTTGATGGACCTACACCATCATCATCCCTGCCTACCCTTTGCAAGAGATACTTGATGGACCTTGCTCTCTTAATGGGCCTCTCGCTGCCCTATTGTGGAGAATTGGTGTGAAATGGAACAAGTAGACGATGCAAACCCACCTTAGAATTCAAACCTTTGCCTTTTATTGCCCTGTATCAGTTTCAGCACATCAATCAGTGTACAAGCCTAGTCTCCAACTTGCAGAAAGAAACCATATAGATTAACTTGTGGTGTTCCCTTCCTGCAATCAATGACATAGGCACAAGGGTAAATGCCACCACTCCCTAGATTTTTCTAAGCCTCCCCTACATTCCTTCCTAACATAGGTCATTGCTATTTTTGACAACTCCTTATTACTAATGGAATTTTTCACTGTAGAGAAAAACATGGAGGGCAAGTCAAAATTTACTCTAAATTGCATGTCTGCTACCATATAGTCTGCCTCAAGGATGTTGAGAATTGCCTGATGGATTGCCCCCTGATTGGATGATGAAAGCAATTTTTAATCAAATCCTTTTGATTGAGCCCTAAAAGGCCATTTCCATCTTTTTGTTGTATAGGTGGAACTTGGGCTATAGGTGGAACTTGGGCTCCATTTGTAGAAGGCAGATTTCTACAAAGAGAGAAAAGGCTTACACTTGCATGTAGGAGGTAAGAAGAATGACATTTGGTTGGTTGGGTGGCCAATTCATGAAGGCGGCTAGTACCAATGTTCCACGGGGATGTGTCACCCCCCCATCCCCCCAAAAACCGCGTTTCCTAGATGGGGATGTCTTGGGGACTTGGGGGGACGTCCCCCCACTAGCGCCACCATCCCACCACTAGTGTCGCTATCTCCAAGATGCCGCTAGGACTTTGAGGACGTTGGGGTGTCCTCAAGACATCTAGGGGACTCCTAGTTGTCTCAAAGATGTATAATTCTTATACTTATACATCTTTTTGTAACTATTTTTTCAAGTACTATATGTCTTTTAGCACCCTACCACCACCCCGCCGTCGTCCCCCTGCCGTCCCCCTGCTGCCCCCAAACTTAGACCCCCCGTCCCCGTGTCCCAAAAGCACGTTCCCTACCGTCCCCTCGTCCTCATCCCTGAAACCCCGTGGAACACTGGTCAGTACCCATGTGTAAAAGGTGCCCATCAATGGTGTGGTGGGTGAAATGACCCATCCCAACTGGTCTCTTGTTCATTCATCATTACAGGAAAAGGCTGTAAATTATTATATTTTGACAATGTTTTCCAACTCTTCAACTAGGAGATATGTGCCATCTTTCAAATAATTCCTTTGAATTAAGAATAGTTTTGGTGTATTGGAGCTTTCAATAACACCGAATGCTCCAATTCTGACCCTCTCTAAATCCTATGGTCAATGACTAAATCTTTTGTGTGATCAATTGTGCTATTTTCCAACCAAATCTGCTGCTTTGTTTGCTTCTCTAAAGCATTGTCCTGCTAAAGACGATTCCAACTTCTTCAAAAGGGGCCAAACAACCCTTATAATGCTTTCAATTTTCCAATTAAGAGATACTTTGTTCTATATGGCATTTAATTTAACCATCAACTCCCCTTCAATTATGATGTGTTTGATGCCAGCTTGGAGTGCCACATGATGACCCAAAAGAAATACATTAGCCTCCACTTCGTTGTTGGTTCTTGGTAGAATATAGTAGAACATTTATTAATTAAATAAAAAGGTTTAATCTATAAATTAGTAATTAGTTTACAGTGATATAATAATATATTATGTTAATTATATTATATTGATATTGTTGAGGAAAAATACTTCACATAGGACTTGAGTATCGAAGGAAAGGGTGAAACACTTAGACAAATGAATTAAAATGCGAGTATATTAGGTACCTTCACTTCATTAACTCAACTGTCTCAAAAACCAGTTAGATTGGAGCATAGCTTCACTTCATTTACAATCATAGTGCAACTGACCTCATTAAATAGAGACACAAAACCAGTGACCTATGAAGTACAATCCAGGTGGGAGAAATCCATAGTCCTTAGCATAGACATTAAATTACTATAAGGCATAATGACAATGCAACATTAACATTCTAACATCCCCACTTTATGTCAAATTGGACGATTTACATTACATTTAGTGTAGTCTAGATAGTACATAGACAAGTCAGAGAATGTCATGATGATAATCCCTCTTCATGACAAGCACGTAGAGACACAATTGTTGCTGAAACTTTACTAACTCACTCTTTATCAATGGCTTGATGAAGATATCCCCACTTGATCCTTTGTTTCAACATAGCTAGTCAAAATCTTCTAATATTGTAATAATTCTTGAACCTTGTGATACTTGATCTCAATATTCTTGGATTCTTGGCATCTGAAGAACATTTTGATTGTCACAATGAATCATTGGCATCTAGTATCTCTTGCAACCATACTGCTTCATTTGAAGCTTGAGCTAGTCCAATGTACTATGCCTTTGCTGTTGATTTTGAAGCACAGTTCTGCTTATTGTAAGAGCATGAGATTAAAAAATCTCTAAACATGAAGGCATAACCTGAAGTAGACCTCTTGTCATCACGATCTCCTGCCCAATCTGAATTTGTGTAGCCACAGAGAATGAAAAGACATGAAACATGATGTCAAATATATTTTTGAGGTACCATGCCTCAAAATCCCTTACTAGGGAAGCTAAAGAAGATGAGAATAGATCCTCTTGTGTACCTAAAAAAGCAATAGTATCTTTCTTATAATAGAAAAAATGATTGTCATTCCTAGTTATGGAATGCATTTCCATGAAGTTGCTTTGTTCATTTGAAGAAACAAGAAAATAAATTATATTAATGATTATGAATAACTAAATCAGAAGAATGTCACTTAATTATTCTGTCAGTTATAATAGCAATAGGGAATCACAAATAGATTCCAACACCTAACAAATCTAAAGGTTACAAGATAAAAATACAGTGTAATGTCCCCATTTTGGCCCTACACTCTTCAATAGGATTTAGCCTATTTCCGGAAATCCGTAGGCTAAGCTGAGGTGGAAAATTAGGGTTTCCTCTTTCAGATATTGCTCAGTTGGCATTCAGAGGATGTTGTGCAGACTTACTATTTATAGCAGTTGCTATTTTTAGCAAGTCTATCTTTTGGCAGTATCTGTCTAGCAACAGTTCAATCCTTTGCAGGTTAGTGTTCAGTTTGGCTATTTGTTGTTTTGATGTGAACTTACTATTTATAGCAGTTGGCTAGTTTTAGTAAGTCTAAATTTGGCAGTAGCATCATCAGCAGCTCAACTCAAGTCATCTTGCTATCCATCAGTTTCAATATTGGCATTGGTTTTGGTTATCTCCATGGACTCAGTTTTTATACTTAGTCAAATTTCATGTTTCTCAGTTGTACCCCACGCCTAGGAGTAATAACTTCATGTTGTTTTTAAAGAGGGGCCATTAAGGGGGTCAATTGTGCATTTAATAATTTATTAAATTCTTATTTGTTGCAAAGTGAAAAGGAGGTTGAGTAATATTATATTATTTCAAAAAGTAAAATGCAAAAAGGTGGCATCCCTTTTGGAAGTTGAAGTGATTCAACTTCTTCGAATTTGAAGAGTTCTTGTTGCTTCATTTGCCAATTGAAGTTCATATATTGCTGCTGTTTGAAGAGCTGATTATGCATATTTTTGAAGAGCAAAGTTACGCTGCTGGAATGAATCCAGAATCCGGCTAAGGGAAAGCTTAGCAAATTTATTCCATTCTTCGGGCCTGCAACTATGGTTCCCTAGGTGGTGGATTGAGAGTGTGCTTCATCCAGAAGTACATATTGAGCATTATTGTGGAGTTTTGGTGAGATATTTCCAGTTTTTTATGTTGCTGGTTTATCATGGCTAAAAGTGATTTTTGTAAACAGCTTTTAGTATGAATTTTATTTGGTTCTGGGTATTTGATCATTGCATTTCTATAATAGAGGCGACCATATTTGGAGGTTATCAAAATTTAATTCCAAGTTTCAGATTTTATTAAGGAAAATCGCCCTTGCAAGGAGGCCGTACCTTTTCGGAGAGCATTGGGATTCGTGCATAAATTAATGGTTGAGTTTAGATGCTGTTTTATCATTGTGAATTGGGCGCCAACCTTCTCAAGAGCTTTTGCAAGCTATATTTCATCTTTGGAGGTATTGTGAAGGAGTTGTGATTATTTTTATGTGTTTTCAGTTTGCTGATAATCATTTCTAGATTGCTGATTTTTATATCAGTTTGCTTCAGTATTCTGATTTTGGTTTTAAGCTTCATTAATTGAGAGGATATCAAGTGGAAAAATCTTCTATTTCATTGTGCTTTGTAAAGATTGTAATAACACTTGAAAATTGCAGTTGTTTATCATTGTAAGACTGTAAACAGTAGTACTGTTCCAGTCATTTAATTAGCTGCAAAATCTTATGATTAATCTCTCATATATGTAACCCCTAGATGGTCTACCGCCAGTGTGGATAAAGAACATTCTAGAAGCTTATCTCTCTTATTTGCAGCTATTTCTATTCATTGTAAAGCTAGTTAGTAGTACTAACAACTATATCATTTTATTGCTGCAATTTATACTTGATTACAATCCTACAATTGAGTGGTTGAGTTTTAGAATAAACATCTTTCTTGATTGTAAATTTCCCCCACAAAATAAGTGGTTGTGTGGACAGTATTCCCCCCACGTTAATAAGTGGAAGAGTGGATTTAAAGGCTAGCTTGCCGCCTAATAATTGTTGTAAACTCACCCACTCAATAAGTGGAGTATTCCCACTGCTTGTGGATGCCTGCATCAACAGATGAATTGTACTTTCAGCTCTATTCATGCCTAACGATCCTTTGACCATATGCTATCACCTCGCCCACATTGGGATCTTGGTGAACATTCTTGGTTAGAGTTATCTTTTTTGCTGATTTGCATTTTTGGAGCTAACGTTAATCAGTGTTTGGTTGCTGATTTGTGTGTAATTTTGGGGAAAAAAGTTAAGGGGAATATTTCATACAGCTATAAAAGATACTAACTAGGTCAATTGTAGTTGATTGTACAGCCAGTTATAATAGCAAGGGGGAATCACAAATGGACTTGAACAAATAAATGGCTAGACGATGAAAAAACAGCAATAAGAAACTAACTATGTGTGTAGAAAGTACAGTGTCCTATTACAAATAGCAATGTGAAATGAAAATCTATCACCAAAGAAGATGAGCTGATGGTTACCAAATTTAATTGCAATTTTTCTTTGAACTTTGGTCCTTAGTTCCTGAAAATACTTTCCTAGGTTTTGTGAGGGTCAAATACCCTTGAATTTGACATCAGCACACAAATTTTTATATTTGAGTTTTGAAGTGGCTGTGCCTTAAACTTTGCACTGCAGACATTGTGCCCATTTTCTGGTTGATATAGACTAGGGCCTTGTTCTGATCAGCTTGTATCTTTGGGATTTATCAGTAGTGCTCCTTGTAGCATGTGCCCTAGGTATGGTTCTGTGTTCACTAGTTTAGCCCTCTATTATTCGTGTCTTTACTTCCTAGATTTATACTTAGAATTAGTGTTCAGATTTTTTTTTGTTTGTTGAAGTCATCTTATCACACCTGATTAGGTATTATAACTTGCTGTTTTGAGAACCTTGTTGACCAGTTTGTGATTTGTGGACTTCATTATAATGTTTTTCTAATTTTTTTTTAAAGAGTATTTATTTATTCCAGTTATATATTTTAATGTACTTCGAAGGGACGATGGGCCATCTGTCTCTGCTAACAATTGATGCAGAAGGCATGTCACAGAAGGGTTTTCAAAAATAATTATATACATAAAAAATAATCTGTCATATGTAAATGGATAATGTTTCTGCTGTAATCATATGAATGACGCAAGCAAATGTTTTCGGTGACAAGTCTTTTTCATGTGGATTAGTCCTGTTAGGCATGCCAAATGATATCTATATATATGTGCAGGTTCATTTGAAAGCCACACCAAAAAAGGAAGGTTTCCTCCACATAGTTGGTGTGAAGTGGTTATTGTCAAGTACTGTAATGGTGCGATGTGATTTTGTGCCTGAGTTACCAATGAAGAAGAGGACGAAAGGCAGGATCAAGGATTCTATGGAGCATCCACATAAATGCTTAAATTTTTCTGTACTACAGGTGCAAGCTGATATCATATTTTACAAATAATTCTATTAGAGTAAATGGCTTTTGTGCAGGATTTTTTTTACAAGGCTATTTGACTTTCTGTGGACAATGTGTTGAATGCTTTGTGTTATATGCAGCCTTTGCCTAGGCTTGAGGGTACAATACATCAAATGCCAACCAAAACTAGTGTTGGAGAACTTCAACGTTTAGTTTTAGAGCTTTCAAATCGATCAGCCACAACAATAAAGGTATTGATCCTTCTGAAGACTAGCAATATGAGACAAAAGTGCCTTTATGAATATTATTTACAGTACTGAGGTTGTTACAAAGTGCATTGTTTATTGTTTCTCAGGTTCTGGATGTGCTTAGAATGTGTGCATAGAGGATAGTTTTTTGAATCTAAATTCTGTTGGAGATTGTCTGAAGTTGAAATCTGACTGTTGTATTATGTGAAATGTTTACAATTTCAAAACAATTATTTCTAAATCTCAAATTTTATTTCAGGATACCAAATTGAAGATTAACCATCCAAAATTTCTCATGGTTGGAAGTCTGGAAGATCTTGATGCTGAGTCTCCTCTTTCTCTAGAAGTCCAACAAAATGATAAAATTGTGTCAATACGTGGCAATGGAAATGATTCAGATATCATGACCAATTCTAGCAACTGCATTTTCACCTTTCCTAAGGTTCTGTAATATTATTGTCAGATAGATGTTTATGTCTTAAACTGCACTTTTGCAATTTAAAGATGAAAATAATGATAAAATCCTACTTACTTTCAGGATTTCAAAATTGAAGGGGGTTCAACAATCTTATGGCCTCTTTGGTTACATACTGGTGAAGCAGGCAATGTATCTTTGAACATTTCAATCTACTATGAAACGGAAAAAGCATCAGAACACATGACTTATCGCACACTGCGAATGCATTATGATATACAGGTAATTTCTTTATAAAGTCATTTTTTTAGGCAATACATGTAATCAGCTTAATTGGTTAATTAGTAAATAGAATAAATAAAATAAAAGAATAATGTTTTGTCAGTAATTAGTCCTCGTCATTAGTTATCACTCGGGTAGTTGCCAACGGTTGGTATCCTCAACCGACGTCGGCTAACTATTTATAGTACCAAGCGTGTTGTATTTGGGAACTAGCACAGATGTGATGAATTGTAATACTGCAGCCATATGAATAATAATCTGAAATACCTTTTTGTGCAATTGTTTTGTGAATGATTTCTATGCTTCAATGTTATTCTACAATCTTGTTTACTTTGTAATACAAGTAGCACTCGACGAGTAAACATTTGGCGTTGTTTCCTAAGCATACCTAGGGAAATTACCCAATGGTAAGATGGCAGCGTAATGGGTTGACTGGCGAAAGAGCCTGTGGAAACTAATGAAGAGAGGGAAGACGAGTTGACACAAGATTTGGTGAATCTGTGGAATATATCACTAAGAGATCACGTACAAACGGAAGCCCTCAGGCGAGAGATCCCTGAGGCAGTTATCTGGGACTAAGTAGCCGAATCGTTGGGTTTCGACCATCATATCCGATTCCGAAATGATTCAGAATCGTAACCGGGTTCGAATCACTGTGGGTACCATCTGGAATCGGAATTTGTGCCCTCGAAATGATTCCGTCAAAAGCCCTTAGATTCCAGATGTTTCAGAGCATGACATGGAGTTTCTGGACCGATTCCACGCTGATTCCGCACGATTTACCTTGCAAAATAAAATAAATCCTAAAATCCGTTGCCGCCCTGTTTCATTTCATTGAGCCGCCACATCGTTTCTGCCTGGGTGTGGAGCATTGTTGTTGAGTGCATGTTCATAGGCAACTTTATCTACATTTGATTTTTTTAGGTTATATGATATTATTAATATGGTAGATTATAATAATATCATAATAATCGACTAATAGTATTAGATTATTAATAATATATATTATAGTTAGATTGTATTAGAAATTTAAAATTGATAATATTATATATTATTAATAATATAGATTATAGAATAATAGACTTAGAGTATTAGAGTCTTAGGCTATATATATATGCATTTGAATATTTTATTATATTTTGTATGGACCTAACCGATTCTGTACCCAACCCCCCAAAAAATTTGCCGTACCGACATATCGCATCCACGTACCAGTACCTGTGCCTATACCCAATTCAGCAACTTAGATCTGGGACAGATTGGAAGTGAACGACGAGGTTGACTACCTCCTCAACTGCTTGCCAAGATTGCTGGCTTGCCACTTCATCATTTTGCAAGATCTTTGAGCAGAGAATGAGCAGGAGCATTGGAGGCAACGAATACTGTAGTGGTACAAGGAGAGGACCAAGCGGGGAGAGGAAGAATGAGATACTAGCTGGAGACGTACTCCGGATCACCAATGATCGCGTGAACAACTTTTAATGCCTTTACACTATGTTACCGGGTTCTTCTATTTTTCCCTTGGTTCTGGTCCTGGTTCGCTCCTGGTTCAGGTCCTGGTTCGGTTCACTTGTGGGTTCGACCGGGGTCCTTCGTTTTTGGGTTTGGTTCGCCCAAGCAAAACCCAAGAGAACTCGGGCAAAACCCAAACAGAACCCAAGCAAACCAAGACAGAACCCACATGCCTAGGCATCAAAAAAGTGTTTTTGTGAGCATTTTTTTATTGTTTTATGGATTTTGACTTTGACCCATGCCCAAGGGAACCCTAAAAGTGACCTCTAAATTACTCTAAACACCTTAACTACCTCATTCTTATTCATTTGTTTTGCAAACAAGCATTTTCATTCCAAGAGGCTGAGCTTTCATTTTTGCTTGTTGGATTGAAAGCAGACTTTGACACAACTTTCTTTTTTAAAAAATTGTTCTGCATCATTGAATTGAGAATTTATCACAAATTTGCAGAGAAACAGACGAATCCCATAGACTAAAAGTAAAACACATTACACTTTTGTTCTCACTGACTTGATGTACTCTCCAACATCTGTCTTCTCTCATGTGGAGAGTTAGAACTGCTTGGCCATGCCTTTACATCATTATGGAAGTTTTGCTCTTTTTGACAATGTCAAAAGCATGGCTGCATACAGATTAGGCAAAAGAACTTTCCTTTTAGATTAGCAATGCATGGAAGATTCAAAAAGTATCCGTGATATTACAAAAAGATATGTGTTTATACACTTCAATTGTGTAGTCACCCTTTGGTTCTTTCAAAGAAAAATCTGCCTATGCATCTATTACATTGCATAGGTAAACCAGATTTTGTATTGTGGAGCTATATTAAGCTACTACTCTCAAGACCAATGTAACAATGATACAAAATAATGTTTGAGATTGCAAGAAGACATCAAAATGGCTAGTGTACTACATAAATTCTTATGATTTCTGAAGAATGCTGATAACTCTACTCAGTTGGCTTCTTTTTTCAAAATCATACAAATTGAACCCTGGCATCAATAGACTCTGTATATCAAGCTACCACAATTCAAGTTTCAATGATGAATATTCATCATGCATGTTTTAAATGACATTCAAGTTTATGGTGGTTTTGTTGTTTATATGATGTTATGCGATTCTAATCCTAATTCATGCTTCTAGGTTGCATATATATATATTTTATTTTTACATGTTTTTGTACTAATGAACCCAGACGAACCGAACCCCCCCTAAAATTTTTTTAGCCGAATTGGCGAATTGAACCCCTAAACTTGAACCCGAACCGGTAACTTAGCCCTTACAACCTATCAAAGACAAGAACCGAATACCAATCGGGCATGAAACTCAAGAGGAGAGGGTTCGGCGATCACTCAAACTAGAGGAGCAAGAAAATTGACGATGAAGAATAAGGCAAGTTGATAAGGAATTTATTGAAGACCTAACTGAAATAAACCAAAGCATTAGAAGAGCACATGAAAATCTTGAGGAGATAGACCAATCCATCAAAAGAGCACATCAAAGTTTTGTTGATGGGAGGGATGAAGTACCCTTCAACACTCCATACGTAGAAAGGTACAAAATTAGTGAAAATGAAAATGAATTAAGTGAAGAACTTGATAGCAGCATTCGACACATTTGGGAGTTGTCCATATCGGATGATGATGAAGGGCTGAGGACTGGAAGATCTGAGCCCAAGACCCCATGGCAGAGGGAGTACTAGAGTGAACCCCAGGAGACTCGAGGTATCGAGGATGCTGACAGAAGATGTGGGAGAGACTCGTACATGGCCGAGAGTGCAAGTGAAGTACCAAAATGTAATGGGAAAACCGATCCAGTCAGGTCCAATACACAAGAAGGGTATCGGGGTAGGATGGTGACTCTGCTAGCCGAGCAGCAGAAGCTGCCAAAATTTATGGGGAACGGCTCAAAAGATCAAGTACGCCACTGTAAAACATGCGAAACAATTTGGATAGCCAACGAATCGGATGATCCAGATCATTGGCTGAAAGCATTTCTAGCAACATTGAGAGACAGTTCCATTGACTGATACTCAAAGTTGGACTAAGTAGACAAGGCATCATGGAGATTACTTAAGCAAGCATTCGAAAATGAGTTCAAACTCTTGAGGGATGACAATGAGATTGTAGCAGAAATTTACAATACTAAGCAAGGGAAGCACGAGACTGTGCATACCTATAACTGGAGACTAAAAGACTTGTTGGGGAAACTGGAGGCACAGTTGGCTGATGGGCTAAAGAAAAGGTGGTCCTTAGAGGGCTTGCTCCTGTCATTAAGAAAGAAATTGAAAGTCGTACCTCTGTCGTTGTATGTTGAAGTGTTCAATCGGGTGATGGATATAGAGAGCGAAAATAAAACATCTTGAGGGAAAAGGAAAATAGACGATGAGGAGAGTACAAACAACAGTGATGGTGAGTCAAAACGGTGCAAGCACTCTGAAAAGATATGCTGAGAATGATGAAAGAACTAAAGGCTGACAAGGAGAGCACGAAGGAGGTCAGAGAACTATTGTGTACGGACTGCAATGGGGAAGGTCACACGAAGGCGAACTGTCTGAAGAAGTTATTCTGCGATATTTTCCAAGTGATGGGATATTTAGTCAAAGAATTCCCATAAAACTTAAAAACCAGAAGTGCACAAGTATTCTTCGCATAGGGCGAATCGTCGACATCACCAAACACACCATCAGAATCCCAAAACAATTCCAATGCGTCCCCTAGAGGGTACTGAAATAACCAAGGTTACCCCAAGTTTTCGGGACGGGGATGGCAGGGGACATCGGGACGAGTCCCCAAGTTTCCGATTTTTGAGGCCAAAATTAGGGACGGCAGGGGACGGCTATATAAAAATATAGGGAAAATTTAAAAAATATAGGAAAATTTTAAATATTCAATAGATAACATGAATAAGGCATGCATAATACACATTATAGAACATTAACATATAACATTTGTGTTCAACATTATGCCAATACTCAATAGAGTCAATAGTCAATACGCATTCAAAATTAACATACAGTTACATGAATCATGAAACAACCTCCAAGTTATAATTTATAAACTTATATCAAAATGCCCAAAGGCTACATTGCTGCCATATAGTTTTAAAGTTTTAGTTTGCTATGAAAATCAAAATACAATATCGTATGTCAATAATGAATACAAATTTACAAAATAAACAAAGAGCATTGCTGCCCCTAATCATCTCTCATAACTGCATCAAAATCAGAGTCATCCTCTGAGTCACTGCCACTGTAATGCTCCTCCTCAGCCAATGGGACCCCAACCAAGCCCTCAGCTGTCTCCTCCTCATCTATCTGAGCCGCGTCCTCGGGATCAATATCCCACCGTAGAGCTGGAGTCTGTCGATACTCTGGAGTCTGTCGATCCTGAAGCCGAAGAGCACTATGAACGGCCACTAGCTTCTCTGCTTGTCTAGAGGTAAGTCTATTCCTCTTGACAGAGTGGATAAAGCTATACGTGGACCAATTCCTCTCTGCAGCAGAGGAACTAGCAACCTGTGCAAGAAGGCGAGTGGCAAGTATCTTCAACTGCGGTGTATCTCTCCCATGATAGGTCCACCATCCAATAGGGTTCCCTTGAGCTAATATAGCTCTATCCAACCTCGCCTGTGGTTTGCTCAAGTTTGGGCCATTAAGATTAGCAAAGTCTAGAAATTGTGACCGAAGTAGTGAAGCTTGCTCGGCTGGATAAATCTTTTCAATGGCCCATGTGAACCCATCTAAAACCTCAGCATCATCACATGGAGGCACCCTACCATCCCTTGGTGCATACCATTTTGGATTTAGAGCAAAGGCAGCCATATGAAGCGGGGTGTTCATTGTATTCCACCTCCGCGTCACAATGGGCCTAATGTGTTGCTCATATAAATCCAAAGTGGGGTCCTTTGCCAAAATAACTTGCCTGATCTTCCCAAGCATAGTGTCAAATGTCTCATATATCTCTCCAAGACTAGGAGAGTCTGTATCAGCATATCTAATGACATCTACAATGGGCGAGATAAAGGAGCAAATATATCTGCAAAATGCAAACAAAAAGTTCAAAATAATTAGTTGACAAGTTATTTGACATGTTAGAAACTTCAAAAGTTGGAACATTGGACAATAAAATTAAAATATTAAAATCAGAAATTTAATATGAAAATCAGCCATCTAATATGTCTTACCTCACATTGGCCCACCAATCATCATCGAGGATCTTTTGTTTGATGCTCTTTCCTTGAGTAGAACTTGCATTAGGCCATCTAGTCCACTCAGCATTGACCATCATCAGTTGTAGAGGCTCATGCACCTCAACCATCCTCTCCAATAGGATGAAGTATGTGGCATATCTACATTCATTAATTCAATGATTTATTAAAAAATAAAAATTTAAAACTAAATCAGATTATGATTTCAAATTAAAAGTGAAACAAAATGAAGTAAATGGCTTACCTTGTATCAACAGGTTTGAGAAACTCCTTCTTTGAAAATGTCCTGAAAAGAGCAAGTGAGGTGTGGTGGTTGCAAATGAACATCTGAATTTCTCTAGCTTCTGCCACCGTTTTCTTCACCCAATCCATCTTGCCTATGTCTTTCAATGCATTGTTCAATGCATGAACACAACATGGGGTCCAAAATATGTGCCTGTAAGTACCCTCCACCATCAACCCAGCCGATTTGCACACACGTGCTGAATCGGTGATCACCTGCACCACATTTGCAGCTCCAACCTCCTCTATGGCATCTCTCAAAATGGAAAATTGGAAGTCAGCATCCTTACGTCTCCCTGAACAATCTACGGCTCTAAGAAAATAAGAACCAGCAGGGCATGTGACTATGACATTGATGAGTGGCCGACGTCTACAATCAGTCCACCCATCCATCACTATAGAGCACCTTGTCCTCATCCATGTTTGCCTCATCTCCTCCATTAACACATTAACTTTGGAGTACTCTTTGTCTAGGAGGGTGGTGCGTAGCTTATGATCTCCAGGGGGTACAAATGAAGGACCAACAGCGACTAAGTCTTTCACCATTTGTTTGAAATAAGAGGAACGGGCCACATGAAATGGAATGGCATGGGCAAAAAAGAATTTGGCAATGGAGGATTCAGAGGTTTCTCGTGCTTGGTTTTGAAACATGGACTCAACTGAGGCTGCCTTATCACTACCAATCACCTTCCTCTTTCCTCTTAAGATAACACTACTACCAACCGTGGAAGGACTAGGAGTAGGAGTAGGCATAGATGATTGTGAACTTGGGAAAGAAGGAGACCCAGTTTGAACCCCACCATCACACTCCATTTGAATTGTTTGGCACTCTATAAATAGTGCATCTGTCAATGCAGGACACGTTCTAACTCCATGGCCCACCTCACCCAAAAAATGAGACCTAACTCTAGTGTAGCTGCCCCTAAACTCCTTTTCACAAACATGGCACAACCAAACCCTACTCCCCCCTGAATTTTTTTGTCTTTCACCCATGGCTGTCACAAATTGAAGGAATGGTTTTTTTTTGTCTATTGGGTGTTTTGCATAGTCCTTCATAGTTTTGGTATTGGTTGATGAATGATGGTGTTGGGTAGGGGTTATTTGCTCTCTAGTTTGCCTTCTAACTTGCATTTCAACTTCACTATCACTCTCACCCTCACTGTTGCTCATGTTTTTTGTTTTTAGAATGCAAGTGTTGACTGAAAATGAAAAAAATAAAAAAAATCAGACTATATATACTTCATATTTTGCAAAAAAATGAAAAAATAAGAATAGTGAAAGAAAATGCATACCTTTTTGATGGATTTGCACTCCCAACAACACTCTTTCAACCTCCTCTCCTCCTTAAACAGCTGCTCCTTCTCCTTCAATGGCTGCAATTTTTTTTCTTCTCAAACCCTTGGCTCCCTACACAAACAAAATGAAAATAATGAACTTTTATAGGCCTTCTTTCATTCATAAGAGAGTGAAATATAGTAGGGCCCACACATGCCACATAGGCAGGGCGTTATTTTTAATTTTTTTTCCTTTTTTTCTTGTGTTTAGGCACTTTAAAACGCGGGGGACGGCCGGCCGTCCCCGGGACAGTCGAGGGACGGCTCACCGTCCCCCTGCCGTCCCCGAGACTGTCAGCCGTCCCTCTTTGGGGATAAGCCGTCCCCGTCCACGGGACGTTTCCCGCCTTTTGGGGATGGTCCCCAGATCCCTTACTTGGTGCGGATGTCCCAGGAGAGGGGGATTTTGGGGACGCATCCACGGGTAACCTTGGAAATAACCGAAGGAGCAACAATTGTACCCTGTGAAGCAAGATACAGTACAATGGCAAAGGAAGGCCCATGATCCAATGTCGGAAGTGCAATGAATGGGGCCACTTCACCAGGGACTGCCATAACGGTTAGAGTTCGGGAGGAAGATTGTGTAAGTGGTGCGGACAAGGCAACCATCAAGACAATGAATGCCTCAAGCAAAAGGGTATATATATGTTGGAAGTAGAAGAACAAGAGGTACTGGCGATCACCAGAGCACAAGCGAAGAAGACAACCTACCCAGATCCACGTACAAAAAAATAAAGGATGAAGGAAGCAAAGTACAAAGTGGAACTGGTGATGGCGAAGGAGAACAAAATACCTCTAGAGAAACCAAGAACCTCTCGGCGGTCAGAGGTAGAAACCAATATCATACGGTAGGTACTGCAAACCACTGTACCGATCAAAGTAACTGACCTTCTCCAAACTTTGTTGCAGTTGGGACTGACAATGACAAATGTTGTCGGGGATGGAAAGCAGCCGGTATCGGAGGATGGAAGGTAAGAATTGGTACTAGAACCGCCATCGTACGGTGAACAAACTATTGGGCTATTGACAGAAAACCTTGGGAAGATGCCAGTGGTTGTTCAAATGGAGATTGGAGGAAATATTTTGACAAATACTATCATTGACGAAGGATCAGGAGTCGACGTACTACTCAAAGACACATGGAAGAGTCTCGGTAAGCCAACACTCTGGCCAACAACATTCCAGCTCGTCGGTGCCGATCAACATGACATCAAACCGTTGGGAACGTTGATGGCGCAAAGGTAGTGATTGGAACACAACCATTCCTATTGAACTTTGTAGTCATTCCATTACAGAGGAGGGCATACGATGCGTTGTTGGGACGAGGATGGTTAGTGGTAGTGAGGGAAAATCATAATTGGAAAATAAACACGCTGTCCATAGAGAGCAACGAAAGGAAGTACGTGATCGACTTGAGAAATCAAGTGGTGAGCGAAGAACTGGCATCTAACTTTGAATTAGAGAAAGGAGATGGAATGGAGGAAGGAGGAACCATAGAGTCGAATGACGGAGTAATCCTAGACCTCCAGGAGTGCTTGGACGAAGAAACAAATTCCTTGAGCGGACTATTCCACTAGCAAATGGAGGATTATGAAGTTTTTTAGCAAGATTGCAATATGCTACAAGTCAAAGAGGAAGGGACGGGGGAGGACGAAGCATCAACAAGCCAACCATTCCCTCCAGAGTACGAAGAGTATAAAGGAGTGGCCAGAGTGGATGACACACCAACACACCACTTCGAAGGAGATAAAGTCATCAAGTGTGAGGAACCAAATATAAAGAAGGTGAATTTGGGGGTAGATGGTAACCCCCGTACGATACTTGTGGGGGATGACTAGAACCCCGTACTGAAAGAAGCGGCCTTTAAAATATTTATGGAGTACAAGGATGCCTTTGCATGGACACACAAAGACCTGAAGGGTGTACCTTCGGAGTTGTGTATACACCGAATTCCACTCATACCCGGAGTGTAGCCCGTACGAAAAAGATCATACCGAATGAACAAAAATTATGCCGCGAAGGTACAATAGGAAATCGAAAAAATGCTGGAGGCTGGAATTATATTTAAGGTCGAAGTGAGTGACTGGGTGTCACCAATAGTGATATCTCTAAAGGAGTCGGAACAAATCAGAATTTGCATGGACTTCCGAAGCCTCAATGTGGTGACAATCAAGGATCCCTTTTCGATCTCGTTCACTGATTCAATCTTGGAGGAAGTGGCTGGGCATAAGATGTATTCATTCCTCGATGGGTTTTCAGGATATAACCAAATAAGCATAGCTGAAGAGGACAAACTTAAGACAACCTTCATTGTGGAGGACACAGTGTATGCATACAACAGGATGTCGTTCGATCTGTGCAACGCTCCGACAACCTTCCAAAGGATGATATTGCATATATTTGACAAGATGTCAGTGGGGAATTTCAAGGCATTCCTCGAAGATTGGTCCATTTTCGACAGTGAGCAAACACAACTGAAGGCCCTTTAGGAATGTATGGAACGATGCAGAGCAGCCTGGTTGGCACTCAACCCCAAGAAGTGTCGGTTCATGGTACCTCAAGGAAAACTGCTCAGACATATTGTCTGCAAGGCAAGATTGAAGACCGATCTGGACAAGATTCAAGTGAAAGTATAGATGGAAACTCCGCAGAATGTCACAGGAGTGAAATGATTCCTCGGTCACACTGGATATTATAGGAGATTCATAAAGAATTTTGCTCAGGTCTTGTACCTGTTGGACATACTTGCAAGAAAGGGGCAATTGTTCGAATGGACGGAAGCACAAGAACCGACATTCCAAAAATTGAAGACACGGCTGATCAGTTCGCCAATCTTGGTGTACCCGGATTGGGACAAGGAATTTCATGTGCATGTGGATGCTTCGAACTTTTCCATCAGAGCAACACTCACACAGGTGGGCATTGAAGGACTAGACCATACGGTGTACTTCGCCAGCCGGCTACTATCCAGAGTGGAGAAAAATTACAGTACGACAGCGAGGGAAGCTCTGGGAATGGTGTACGCCGTACAAAAGTTTAGGCATTATCTATTGGCAACTCCCTTCACTTTTTATGTGGATCATCAGGCATTGATGTACCTGGTGAACAAGCCAATTATCCAAGGAAGGGTAAGTAGATGGTTGTTACTCCTACACAAGTTTAGGCTCACTATCATCGTATGTTGGGGAAGAGTCACATCATTTCCAATCAACTGTCAAGAGTATGGTCTAGCGAACTAGCCGACAGAGTAAACGAAAACTTCCCTGATGCTCATTGTAATGTCCCCTTTTTAGTTGGTTCCTGTTTTTTGATGGTTTAGCCTATTAGCTAACCCTGGTAGGCTAATGTAGATTGTTAGAGGGTCCTGTTTGGTAGTTATCAAAGTGTTTCTTCTTCAGAGCCTAGTTTGGTTTAGGATTGGCCTTCGTTTGGTGGTTCAAGACTTAGTTTCACACACTTACTATTTATAGTAAGTCAGTTAGTCAGTGAATCCCGTGTTACTATTATTTTAAATGATTAAAAAGGAGCCTTCTAGAGGATCGACCTCTTTATGAGAAATTATAAAAAGGGATTAACCAAGCTATTTGATATTCATTCGATCATATTACTCTTATGTCTTTTGGTGATTTGTTGTGGAGAAGAAGAAACCTAGGGTTTCTGCAATTTCTACAATTCTTGATCATTGAGAATGAAATCTCTCATTTATTTTTGCATGCCTGAGGTTGTGAAAAATCTTCCAAAGGATTGCTTGTGAGATTGGCTTCATCCAAAAGTCATCACTAAGCTTCATTGGTGAAAGATTCAGAAGTTTAGACAAGGGTTTGAATAATAACTACTTGCAGATTGAAAACATCATCAGAACATCCTTGCTAGGCCGTACTTTTGCTGGTACAGGCCGAACTGTGTCCTCTTATCTTGGCCGTACTATCCTGGGTGTGAGGTGTCAGAACTCAAGGCTGAAATGCCTTATGATAGAACCTGCAATTCACCTTAATGGTGATGGCTAAGGGGTGGAAGCTTTGTGGTTGTATCTATTTTGTGGAGAAGTTCATAGAGGCTGTAATCCGACCTCTATAAGGGTTTGTCAACTGCATATTTTATCTTCTGATTTTGCTAAACCTTCTGTCCAGCATTTAAAAGGAGAAATCGTGGCATCCTAGTGGGTTTATCAGCTGAAAGGAGGTCGATCATTTGCTGCATATCAGGTTCTTCTATTTCATATCATTTATATAGGCTCCATTGCATTGTATTAGTCACTGCCATATAGTGGCTGCAGTTGCATGAATATTTGGTATAAGACATTGTAGCGGCATTCATTCATAATTTAATGTAAGCCAAGAGTCTTGGCATTGCAGTTAGTTTGTAACCAGCATTTAAAAAGATTGTAATAAGTCTATGCATGCAATAAAGGAGATATATCGTTACACAACAAATGTTTGTTATTATGTCATTGCTATAGTTACCTAATTCAATTCATATTCAATAAATAGTATGCATGGCAAATATTCATAATAATGTTTACTAAGCTGTAGGTGCATTTCTCATGTCATTTCAGTCATATATATTCATTGAAAGATTGCATCTAGCTGTAGCATTGCATTCCCTTTATTTCAGTCATTCAAATTACTTCTTTCAAGTCATTTGCAATCATCAAAACAAACCAAAAATACAAAAATCAGAAAACTATCACCGGAAAGTGCAAAGTTTCAGTTTGGGGGAGAACAGGGGTTCTTACACTCATTTATTCCAAATAGCAGCATTGCCCCCATGGTACGAGAAGATTGGGGAATACTTATCCACCTCATCATTTCCAAACGACATGCCACCGACAGAACGGTGTAAATTGGTGTTGAAGAGTAAAACATTTCAACTCATCAACGGGTTGCACTCTATAAGATGGGATCCAATCAAGTACTTTGACAGTGTGTTATGGAAGAAGAAATCCCAAGAGTACTGTAATGTCCCCCATTTGAGTTGAGTGATATTTTATGGATTTCCTGTTTGATACATCGATGGTTCCTTCCAATAATATAAAAAAAATCAATTGTAGTTTGCTCTGCTGTGAGAGTTTGTGCTAGTTTGGAGTTGTTGTCTTGTTGTAACTTATGAATAAAGATTGCAGTTTGCGTATACAATTGTATTGCAGATTGTTGGATGGTAATTCAATTGGAAGGACTATCTCAATGTTCTCAAGCTAGTATATCTCCTTACATTCGAATATACAGTTGTAGACTTCCGCTTGAGCAAATATGATCTCTCGGCATCAGATGGTTGATTGGCATTCTCCAAGTATTAGGTATAATCTGAAAATGTCTCCTCCCATAATCGGCTCCCCTTTAATAAATATCAATGATTGAATGCAAGAGCTTTATTAGCGACACTGAGGAGTAAACGTGTATTTCCAACTCCCCACTAGCCGATGAACTTAGCGGCAACATATACAACAAGGAAATTTCAAGCGTCCAGATACTCTGTATTTGGAAGTGCCCGCCCAATACAACACTCACGTTAGCAATGAAAAAGGCAGTCCTGAACTCGACGTTGGCAATGAGAATTTCCTGATACCGTATGGCATGACAACCACTGCAATCAATGGTCTCTCCCAATCACAGAACACATATCCTTCAACTGTGAAATAGATTCCGCCAGGGCCCGAAGGTGAATGGTCATGGAAACTCTAGTAACGGTGCCGACAAGCCATTAAGTCTTTTCCTGCGATTAGCCAAAGTCCTGCAATACATTCAGCTATAGATGAAGACTTGACTTCTGCCAAAGTCCGGCATGTAAGGCATATATTGACATCAAAGATACATTTGTTTCTTCTCCCGTCAATCATAGACCCCTTTGTCGGCAATCATGAATATATCATCACATACCCGCAACCTCCCATGATCCCCGTTGAAAGAAGTATCTGCCTTTCTTATATCTCTTGATCTATCCAACAATCACCCCTATTGAGATCAGAACGTGGCTCTTGCTTGAGTGACACACATCAATTCCTAAACGTTGCAATGCATCAGGTTGAACCGATTGCCTTTGACTATGCCCGTAATCTATTTTTATTGTATGTCTTAGAATTAGTAAATGTCTTCTTATTTAATATTGATTTGCATATACGTTAGTTTTAATATATTTATATTTATTATCTTATCGTTATTATTATTTATATACTTATGGTCATTATGATAATAGTATTTATTATCACTATTTGTATTTATCATAATTGTCCAATATTAATAATATTATCATAATATTATTTTTAATACTTATTTTTATATCTAACAATATTCTTACTTATCTTTATTATCTTGTCTTATACTCCATTTTATTACAATGGTTATAGAGCATATTTTGGGTATTATGATATTACATCGTATTATAATTATAGTATTGTTGCTTGACAATTATAATTATAATAGTATCAAATCGATAATATTTATAAGTATGCCTTAGCCTATCTTACTGTCAACTTTTGGGGACATGACAAGTACTGAAGGAAGCGCATGAAGGATTGGCTGGAGGACACATGGGCCTGGACGCTACAACAAGAAAAGTTTTATTGGCAAAACAAATAAAAGAAATAAAGGCGGGGTTGAAAAATTAAAAGAAACATGGAGTATTGAAGTGAGAAAAATTAAATTAAAAATAATATAATCCGCTAGGGAGAGACTGTACGAGCAAAGGGAAAGAAGGATCAAGTAAAGGCCGTACAACTTGATCAAACTACAAAGCAAGTTGAGGGCGTATGGAGGCAAGATGAAACATCTGTACGAGGCAGTGTAGGAAGGAGAAAGAGCACCATATGAGGAAAGAAGATAGCCATACGACCCCATGACACCTTAGTTGTACGAAGGAGGTATAAGCTAGTAGCCGTACGGACAAGAGAATTCACTACTATACGAAGCAAGAATAGGCCGTACGCTGTATGAACCCAAGGAAGAAAGAACATACGAGCCTTCCAGATTAAAAAGGCCGTACAATGGCAAGATAAGAAATTCAAAAGGGCCTTGCGAGGAAACACTTGGAAATAGACCGTACGGAGAAATCATTTGAAGGCTATATGTATCAAGCAAAAAGAAGCCATACTATTCATTGGGTCATGTAGAAGCCAGGCCGTACCAATCATCAACAAAGTGAACCATCAACAAGTCAAAACTTGTGAAGTTGTACCAGCCATCGATTTTGGCCACCAAGAAAAGGCCGTACAAACCCAATAGGAGGAAGCCATACCACTTATTGATTGGAGAAAAAAAGATAAGGCCATAGTAGTACTATTCATCAACAAAAGCAAGAAAAGACATCAAAAGCACAAGGCAGAAATTGTACCATCGATCAAAGCAACAAAGGCACGTTAGGAGAAGGTCGTACCAAACATCGACTGGGGCCCTCAGCAACAAAAGATAACTGCTGTACCAAAACTCAATTGGGGTTTTAAAATATTCAGAAAGGTCACACTCAAACATTGTCATTTTCGCAGGTGGAGGAAAATGGATGCCGACACAAGTGCAAAAGGAAAGAAAATAATAATTAGAGCCAAGGTTGCTGGAGGCAAGACAAATAAAGGAAAAGATGACAATGTGACTGTAGATTTGCTGACTTGGGAAAGTCTTACAGGCACGAAGTGCAAAACATGGTGGTAGGAGACCGCACCAGAATATCCCATCAAGCGAGCACTAGTAGCAACACAAGTCGATAAGGTAGCGCAGTGCCCTTTCTTCAATGCTAGAGATTTTGAAGAGTATCTAAAAGACATTGTAGCAAACTACAACTACCATGGCCACAGGAGCATAATCGAGTATGAAGGGTTTCTAGTCACTGTGGCTTTCTATCTGACAGACTTCAAGAGAGTTTTTGGCATACCTATGTTTGGGTAGGTGGTTGCCAAACCGACTACGAAAATGACGGTGCAAGAAAAAGAAATGATCATCAGATGAATTTGTAAGTTTGATATCACGACAAAGGAGAGGGAAACAATTTGGAGTGCAGGGGCTTGAGGGCTGAGAAAACACATGCTTGTGAATGCCGACCAAAAGTGTATCATGGACCTCATCAAATGCAAGTTGATAGGAGCCAACCAAGCCTCAGACATAGCAACTTGGATGGTTGACTATATGTTTAGACTCAGTGTTAGACGGGTGCACAGTTGAGCGCTATATCTATCGAAGAGGATTAGGGAATTTTTGGAATGCAAGCACAAGGCATTCTACATGATCCATCACCTCATAGCCCTATTTTTGGATGCAGTCTACAATCAAGTGCTAGATGGCAAATTAGGAAGATTACAACCGACAAGTGATTATGACTGTTCCTGGCCGACGTTTTTTAGGTGGACAAGTTTAGATGCTGGAGGTACAATAGAGGAGCCCGGAAACGGCAAGGAGGAAGAGGAAGCAAGCAAGCAGCGAAGACTATGGATAGTTAGTGCTTTCCTCGTCTGCTGCCAACACCTCACCAGTCGACGTCTATTCAGTAGACGTCAATCCCAGGGTGATGGCACCAACCGATTAGGAGTTAGGGGTCGCTGAGGGTGGAACAGTTGAGGGCTCACCAGTAACAGAGCAACAAGAATTTCCCGGAGAAGATGTTGCACCAGCAGAGCAGTATGAGTTGGCTGAAGGAGAGGTAATGGCCGAAGGAGGAATCGCTGAGGGCCAAACACTGGCCGGAGGAGAGTCAACAACTGAAGGAGTGGTAGAGAACACGGCACTGGATAGCATGATGGGCGAGACTGACGCCTTGGCATCACTAGGAGGGACACTACATGTAGACGGATGGCTGAAACAAATGGGGACTCCTATCCGAGAGGAAAACATCTCTCTCATATGCTCGCCTGGCTTGATGGAAATGGAGATAGTGAGAGAAGTTGCACCAACTGGGAGCACTTAGCTGATGGGGGTAGTGGAGAGCACAAAGCCGACAACAATCATGCTAGCCACCGGGTAGCCAACCACACAACAACCAGTAGTGGAGGGGAGAGAGATGTCATAATAGGTGATACGCATTGTATCAGATGAGGAACCTCATGTTACATCACAGCCAGTCGTTCCTACAGCCATGGGTACCGACAGGGAGTCTAGTGATACTAATACATCGGAGGGGATTGCTGTGATAATCCTGAAGCCAAACCGAGAGGATCCAATAGGCATGATTGAGAGATACATCCACAGCCTAGAGCCTATTGCGCTTGTCATAAAGGAGGTGTCAAATATTGCAAAAACCCTACACTGGAACTACTCGCCCATAGCATAGTGCGAGGCACGGCAGAACATGTAGTTCATGAACTCGGAGAGTGGTAGAGAGTTTAGTAGTATATTCACAGGTGATTGGCTAGCCAAAAAGACATCAGAGATGATGACAACTTGGTTCCCAAGAGGTGAACCTTTCATGGGAAAGATGATAAGCTGGTGGCACAGCTCTTTGAAATGGAGACGACATACAAGACACTGTTTTTGGCGTGCAGGGAGTATGAGATGCACTTGAACAAAATGACGAGGAAACCAGAACAAGTCATTGCCCTCTACCACAACATCCAAGCCAAGGCATAATCTTTCGAGAAACAACTACAGGAGCTCACTCGCCTTTTGGAGGAAGAGCAAATGAAGGTGATCACTTGAGATGCAAGCATACTAGATACAGAGAGGAGAATGAAAGCACCTGAGGAAGAGATGGCCAGGCAGTTGGCAGCAAAGGATAAGGAACTGGAAAAGGAAAACACAAACCTGAAGGAGGCCGTGCACCTGGTGAAGACCAAATGAGAGAAAGAGCTCAAGGCCACTCGTCACCTGCAGCAGCATACCGAGGAGGTGTACGGACTGAGGCAATTGACCACTCCGGCAGCCACTTCATCGGTCCCCAAGCCGCTAGGGACGTCCTCTCGACCCTCCTCTCACTGAACTTTTTCTCGTCACCTGCAGCAGCGTACCGAGGAGGAGTACGGACTAAGGCAACTGACCACTCCGGCAGCCACTTCATCGGTCCCCAAGCCGCTAGGGACGTCCTCTCAACCCTCCTCTCACTAAACTTTTTTTGTAAAGGTCTCCTAGTTTTTGTATTACCCGTCTAGGAAGACGACTTTTTTTGAGGGGGGGGATGATGTAATCAGCTTAATTAGTTAATTAGTAAATAGAAGAAATAAAATAAAAGGATAATGTTTTGTTGGTAATTAGTCCCCATCATTAGTTAGCACTTGGGTAGTTGCCGACGGTTGGTATGCTCAACCGACATCAGCTAACTATTTATAGTACCGAGCATGTTGTATTCAGGGACTAGCACAAATGTGATGAATTGTAATATTGAAGCCATATGAATAATAATTTGAAATACCTTTCTGTGCAATTGTTTTGTGAATGATTTCTATGCTTTAATGTTATTCTGCAATCTAGTTTACTCTATAATACAAGCATCACTTGACGAGTAAAAAATACAAATTACTATATTCGTTCTACTTCTAGCCTTATATTTCTATGTACAATGAACAAAGCTAGTGAAAACAGGAGAACATTCCTGGAGCAGTTTTTCCCACATTATTTGTATTCTATTCCTTGGAATGTTGGAAGAGGAACTGTTGACATAGTTTCTGTCAAAATCATGCCATTGATTTGTGTACACTAATTATGTTCAAAATATTAGGATTTATAAAGTCAAGGCAGAGCTCCACACTCAATGACTAGCACACCCTTTGTTTATGGGAAGTTGAAATGGAGTATTGTTATATTTTTAGATGCTCTGTGAATTATTTGATAGAAGGTTCATGTTTTTGTCCACTTGTTTTTTGAAAATTTCACATCTTCATGGAGGTTCTTTACCCTAATATGATTTATTTTTAATGAAATTGAGCTGGCATGTGCTATTTCAAAGAATGTGAGTTCGATGAGCATCTTGAAAGTTAATTGCCAATTTTGAGCATGTAACATAGATTTTCATATGTCAAAGATAACCTACAATATTGTGTGCAGCAGGTTTAGAGTTGTAGTCAGCCAAGACTTTGGGGTTTCAGTAATTTGTGTTAGTAATACCAAATTAAATGCAGTTTATCTCTTGGGATTCATCAATCATTGTATGAAAGAGGGTTTTAGACTAAGATGCCGGACCTGGTAGGATTTGTACACACACACGCACACACACACACACACACAATTGTAAATTATACGTATATTGAGTGTGTATATAAAATCTGAGATATATAAGGAGTAACACTCAATATAAGTATACTTTATAATTTTTACATATATTAAAAATATTAATGTATAAAAACAGTAATACTCATGATTGTCAATAAACAAAATACCTCAGAATTTGAAAAAAAGAAAATATTAATAAATTCATAATTTATTGATTTGTTAAATGTCAATACAAAATGAAAATTACTATTGTTTCCTTTATTGCATATGTTGTCATTTTGGCATGTTACATCTATAATAATTTATAGTAATTTATCATATACTATATCATTGATTTTGAGCAGGTGTTTAGGAACTTTTCTTAAGTAAATTGCACTTCTAACTATAAAATTTATTGTAAATTAATTTCATCATCATTTAAGCTGCTGCTCTTGTAAATGTTTTCTTTTCCTTTGAGGAAAAAAATGTTTTGCCGTGGGTCCTGCCTGGGTTCGCCCAGTAATACCTATGTTACTGTGTCCTGCTGTTTACCCTCCCTTACCCTACTGGTCCCAATTCAGGTCCCAGTTTATGGTTGAGTTGGCCTGGGGTTTGCCCAGGGTCCTCCACAGGCACCCTGGGTACCTTGTGCAGAGGACTCTGGGTGAATTCCAGGCTGGCCCAGCCCTTAATCAGACCTGGCTAAATAGCAGGACCTGGTAACGTAGGTTTTAGATTCATCAGTATGGTTATCTTTGATGATAGAGTACTCATTTTGGTAAACTTAGGGTCTTTTTAAGTTTATTTATCATTTGATTGTTGGATACGTTTGAAGAAGTAATATTAGTGTTCAATGCTAGCATTCTGAAATTTTCCTTACAGAAAAAATCTATTCACTTTTCATCTTACTCTGCATGCACATTTTTTTCCTTAACTTGGATTTTAATCTTATTCTAGATTTATCTGAAAACATGAGCTGTTTCATCTGGAGATAATTTCTTTGCTATGTTTTGTTGAAGCCTATTTGCTGCTTTTAAAATTAGATTGGGAATTTTTTTTTAAAGATTATATATTGCTCTTAAAATCAGATAATGGTATCTAAGAGATTTCATGGTATTCCAATGGCAGGTTGTTCCATCGTTGGATTTATCTGTGCACATTATTCCCTGCCCTTCAAAGCTGCAGGAGTTTCTTTTACGGCTGGATATTCTTAACCAAAATAATTCTGACAGCTTTTGGCTTCGTCAAATATCTTCTGTTGGAATGCAATGGAAACTTGCCTCTTTACAGCCATCTTCATTTGATATAAATGCATGTGATAACAATTCCGATCCAAGTGCACCAAACACTGCTTACCTGTCAGCATCTGTCTGCCCCTCGCAACTTTTACCTCCAGGCCAGGCGCTGTCTCTTTTCTTCAAGCTTATGGTTGGTGTTTTAGTCTTTTTCATCCATTATAAAGTTTATTCCAATTTTAATATTATGCAAGAGGGGAACTTTAATGAGAATGTTTTTATATCTTGGGTGAAGCTACTTGTTGGAGGAACGGTCAGTCTCTTTGTTATTTTAATCTAGAGATGTACCTTTTCTGCCTCTTTTCTATTCTCTTCATCCTTACTTATAGAATGATTCCTTTGTTAAAATATTATAATTTATATCTATGCTTCAAAGTAAATAACTGTTATGTTCATGTGATAGATCTATAGAAATTTGGCAGGAGACAAAGAAAGAAAATATTTTTGTCTTTGAATGACCAAAGTAAGTCATTGGTTTTTGAAAGTATGATTAGTTAAAGTAGAAGTATGCAAGAGGGGAACTTTAATGAGAATGTTTTTATATCTTGGGTGAAGCTACTTGTTGGAGGAACGGTCAGTCTCTTTGTTATTTTAATCTAGAGATGTACCTTTTCTGCCTCTTTTCTATTCTCTTCATCCTTACTTATAGAATGATTCCTTTGTTAAAATATTATAATTTATATCTATGCTTCAAAGTAAATAACTGTTATGTTCATGTGATAGATCTATAGAAATTTGGCAGGAGACAAAGAAAGAAAATATTTTTGTCTTTGAATGACCAAAGTAAGTCATTGGTTTTTGAATGCATGATTAGTTAAAGTAGAAGTATGACCCTATGTTATGAAAATAACCAAACTCTAAGAGCTAAATCGAGGAAAACAAAGCAAGAGAGGGTAAGCCAAAAGTGGTTGAACTCCAAACTATAAGATCTAACTACAATTATAACTTACAAGTAGCCATATAAGGTAAGGACCCCTAAATGAATCACAAAGCCAATGAAGCTGAAAGTGGAAAACCATGACTGGTGTTAATGGGATATAGCTTCGGTCAGATATAAATGATGATTGCTAAATAGCATCATCATCATTTATGTGTGATCGAATTTAATCCTTAAACATATTTCTGGAAAATAATTAAAACGAATTTATAAGCATGCATAAATTCGAAATAATAAAATGATGAGCAAATTCTGCTTTGAATAAAATCAGAACTCATATAATATATATCCGCCATGTATGTGAGGGCATATGTATTAAGTTTGTTAAACCGAGTGTTAGTCGGTTGTCTTTGAGACCCGCACGCCCAAAGGGACACATCCCATGAGCAGACTTGTCTCCACTTGTGGAGACACGTCCTCTCATGAGACGCGTCTCTTAGAGGCGGGTCTCCAAAGGTATTTAACATTGTTCCATCATTGATATGCAAACATCGAAATTCATAAATGTTCTACAATCAGTACATTCAGCATAAGAGAATTAAAATCTGAAACTTAGAATCTTGACTTACAATTCTTACACAAAATTTCAGACTTAGTATTTCCTTTAGATTTCTTAGGATCCTATTTGATAAGATTTGATTACATTTACATGGTATCAGAGCCAAGTTGTGTGAATCCAAATCAAATCTAGATATCAGATTGCTCTAGAAAAATTCGTATTTTAAAAAAAAATCGAATTCACCTCACACTCTTCATAATGTCAAGTGTGATCAGATTTGAAGATCGTCTTGCAGGAGCAGACAACTTCACATCATGGAAATTTAGAATCATGATGATCCTTAAAGAGAATAAATTAGACTCACTTGTGAGAGAAAATAAAAGGGAACCAGAGGCTGATCCTGAGAAAACTCATTGGATTGAAAACAATGAAAAAGCCATGAAAATCTTAGTAGATGCAGTTAGGGATCATATAGTGCCCATCCTAGCAAAACATGAAACTGCATATCATATGTTCAAATCTCTTGAGAGTACCTATGAGATCAACAACACCACTAGAACTCTTGCATTAAAGAGGAAAATCAACAATGCTCAAATAAACAAAGGAGAGTCCATTAATGCATACTTCATGAGGATCATTGAACTAAGGGATCAATTATCCACAATTGGATATCAGATTGATAGCAAAGAGTTAACTCTAATTGCACTAGGAGGCCTACCAAACTCATGGGAGTGATTTGTTCAAGGAATAAGTGCAAGATCTAAACTCCCCAAGTTTCACAGGCTAAGAACTGACTGCCTTCAAGAAGAAACAAGACTCTCCACAAAAGAAAATAAACAAAAGAACATAGATGAAGACATTCATGTACTCAACGCATCGTCTAATAAAAGGAATAAGAAAAACTCCTACAAAAGAGGATCTTTTAAAAGAAAGAGGAATTCCAATGGAAAGGGATCTTCTAAGAAGAAAGACATCTCTCAAGTGCAATGCTTTAGATGTGATCAATATGGACACTATGCAATGAAGTGCCCTGACGGATCAAAGCAACAAGCATCTCTTGCCAAAGTAGGAAAGACAAATTCAGATCATGAATCTGAGAACTTTGTGTTCTATACAGCCTTATCTAGTCAAATATCTAACAATATCAACAACTGGGTGATTGATAGTGGTTCTTCGAGGCACATCACAGGGTTTAGAGAACACTTAGACACTATGACTGAAGAGTCTGATGAAGAAGTAACAATCGCGGATAATTCTACACATCAAGTAAAAGGGGTTGGAACTTGTTCCATCACATTGAAATCTGGTCTCTCCCTCCAACTCACTGGAGTCTTATTTGTACCTGGAATAAAGAGGAATCTAATATCCATCTCTGCCCTTGAAGACAATGGATATAGAGTTACCTTTATGGATGGAAAAGTTCTAGCATGGCCTAAAAACTCAACTATCAAGAAAGCCCAAACCATAGGTGTAAGACAAGGGTACCTTTACAAACTATGCACTGAAGTTAAACAAGCCCTTACCCTTGACACCTTTGAGTCAAATGAGATTTGGCATAGAAGATTAGGACACTTCATTTCCGTGCCCTACCTTCTGTGGAAAAACTTGTAACAGGCTTACCTAAGTTAAAACCATCTCATGAAGGAACTTGTAAAGGTTGTGCCTTAGGAAAGAATACAAAGGGATCCTTTCCCAATAGTTTGAGCAAAACCCTAAATGTGTTAGAACTGGTTCACTCAGACTTATGTGGACCCATGTCTGTACCTCTAAAGCAGGATTTCTATACTATGTCATATTTATAGATGACTTCTCTAGGAAAACCTGGATCTATTTCCTTAAGTGTAAAGAGTCAATAGAAATCCTCAAAAGGTTCAAAGAGTTCAAAGCCCTTACTGAAAACTTCTCCGGGAAGAAAATAAAAACCTTAAGGACAAACAATGGGAAATAATACACCTCTGAAATTTTTAAGGAATTCTGCATGAGTGCTGGAATTAAGAGGGAGTTCACAATTGCCTACAACCCTCAACAAAATGGGGTTGCTGAAAGAAAAAATAGAACCATTGTAGAAGCTGCTAAAGCAATGTTGCTTGACCAAAACATTTAAACCTTTTTCTGGGCAGAAGCCTCTAGGACTGTTGTCTACATCCAAAATAGATGTCCTCATTCTCATCTGGATAACAAAACTCCTGAAGAAGCCTTCATTGGCATAAAACCTGACATTAGTCATTTTAGGATGGTTGCCCTGTCTATATTCATGTGCCCAAGGAGAAGAGATTCAAACTAGAACCTTCTGGAAAGAAAGGGATATTTATGGGATATAGTGAAACCTCCAAGGCCTATAGGATATTCATACCCGAGCATAATCAAATTGAATTGAGCAGAGATGTCATCTTTGAAGAAGACATTGCATTCAAAAGGGCAAGAAGTTCTAGTGAGATAGAAAATTATTCCCCTAGGGTATTAGAAGTGGAACCTACTCTTGAGATTCAGAGGGAGTATCTTGAGGAAATGCCAAATGAACTTCTATCTACTTGAGATGAGAATGCAAATGACACCAACAAGAAGAGGCCACTTTGGGCTAGAAAGATGATCAAAGAAGCTGTGAATCATGCAACACCCAAAGGAACATTTAGGGAGAGTAAAACACCCAAACAGTTCTCAAGCTATGTTGCTCTAATGAATGACATCATAAATTCAGAACCCACCAGTGTTTCAGAAGCCTTCCGACATCAAGTATGGAAGGACACTATGACGGAAGAGTATCAGTCCATTCTAAAGAATGATGTATGGGATATTGTGCTCAGACCAAAAGAGAAATATGTTGTCTCGTCCAAATGGCTCTTCAAAATCAAACATGCTGCTGATGGCAGTATAGAAAAACATAAGGCACGTTTTGTGGCAAGAGGTTTTTCATAGAAGGCATTGATTATGAAGAAACATTTGCACCCGTTGCCCGTTACACATCTGTGAGAGCAGTGTTAGCCATTGCAGCAGCTAAAAGCTGGAAGATCCATCAAATGGATGTGAAAACGACCTTTCTAAATGGAACCATTGAAGAGGAAGTCTATCTAGAACAGCCTGAAGGTTTTGTGATACATAAACCTGACTCACATGTATGCAGATTAAAGAAAGCACTCTATGGACTTAAACAGGAACCCAAGGCCTGGTATGAAAGAATTGACAGCTACCTCTTGGGACTAGGATTCTCCAAGAATGATGCAGATCCAAATATTTACTTCAAGGTAATCAAAGGTGATATGTTAATAATTATTTTATATGTTGATGACCTGCTGATAACAGGAGAAGATCACCTCATTGCTCAAGGAAAGAAGGATCTAACTTCAGAATTTGACATGAAAGACTTGGGCATCTTACACTACTTCCTAGGTTTAGAAGTATGGCAGAAATCAGATGGCATCATACTAAACCAAGGGAAGTATACTATTGATATTCTGAAGAGGTTTGGAATGTTGGATTGTAGACCCATGTCTACACCTATGGAAACCAACCTTCACAAACTAAAAGAAGCAGCAATAGAATCTAAGTGTGCAGATACCACTCTATATAGACAAATGATTGGATCATTGATGTACTTGGTTAACACTAGACCTGATATTTGCTATGCAGTGAATGCTCTAAGCTAGTTCATGTGTGAGCCAAAGGAAATTCACCTTATAGCTTTGAAACATATATTGAGATATCTTCAAGGCACTATTGGATATGGTCTTCTTTACAAAAATGACCAACTAGATCTACATGGGTACTCTGATTCAAATTACCGAAGTGTAACCGGACGAAAAAGCACATCAGTAGGTGTTGTTTCAGCTTTTTAGGATCGCCATGACCTCCGGATTTGCGTAAAATGTCACTTGCACAGAGCTCTCAATGCGGTTTAATACATTGCAGCCTCTATAAAGAGAAGGCTATTTATAGAACTGCTTGTGGGACTCTTTGGTGAGCCTTTGAATCCTACAATTATTCATTGTGATAATCAGAGTTGCATCAAACTCTCTATAAATCCTGTCTTCCATGATAGATCTAAGCACATTGAGATCCCCTATCATTATGTAAGAGATATGGTAGAAAGGAAAGTGATCCAGTTGGAGTATGTTAGTACAAATGATCAAACTGCAGACATTCTCACCAAGCCTCTCTCTCGAATCAAGGTAGAACACTTCAGGAAGAAACTTGGTATGGTTGAAATGTAATTTGATATTTATGTTTGAAATTCAAATTGTTTATAAAGTGTACTAATATATAAAGATGTTTAATGTGTAAACTCTTTTGTCATGTGTGTGACTCCATGACCTTATGGGCCTACTCCCCCTGTGTACATTATTGAAAGGTGACGATCTTTCTTATAATGAACACTTGTATTTGACATTGTAAAGTGACGACTCTACAATGATGAGTTGAACTATCATGATAGATATCATGTGACTTGATATCTGTGGACATGTCATGATAGTATCTCTTGGACACTTTTAATGAATATCATGGGACTTGATATCATTTGAAGATCATTGTGATCCTTAAGAGATAATCATGGTGGATAATTATATATCTGTGGATATGCAATGAATTATGGTAGACATCATGTGACTTGATGTCAGTGCACATACCATAATGAAGATGTGTTATGAAGAATGTCATGTGACTTGACAATATTGAGAAAACATATCATACCTTCGATATCACGTGTGAAGGTGATATCTCCACTTATTTGATTTGAAATATCTTCCCTAGCTAACAGGGAGTGTTAATGGGATATAGCTTCGGTCAGATATAAATGATGATTACTAAATAGCATCATCATCATTTATGTGTGATCGAATTTAATCCTTAAACATATTTTTGGAAAATAAGTAAAACGAATTTATAAGCATGCATAAATTTGAAATAATAAAATGATGAGCAAATTCTGCTTTGAATAAAATCAGAACTCATATAATGTATATCCGCCATGTATGTGAGGGCATATGTATTAAGTTTGTTAAACCGAGTGTTAGTCAGTTGTCTTTGAGACCCGCGCACCCAAAGGGACACGTCCCATGAGTGGACTTGTCTCCACTTGTGAAGACACGTCCTCTCATGAGACACGTCTCTTAGAGGAGGGTCTCCAAAGGTATTTAACATTGTTCCATCATTGATATGCAAACATCGAAATTCATAAATGTTCTGCAATCAGTACATTCAGCATAAGAGAATTAAAATCTGAAACTTAGAATCTTGACTTAGAATTCTTACACAAAATTTCAGACTTAGTATTTCCTTTAGATTTCTTAGGATCCTATTTGATAAGATTTGATTACATTTACAACTTGGAATCAACACTCTCATAAATTTGTAGCAAGGCCTCAGCCAGAGGAACCAATGACATCATTGTCACAAGTACAGGGCCTAATAATGTCCATTGCATAATGTTTAGTGCTAATCGGATCAGCTGGAGAATCCTATGATGAGCATGGGACTCTTGCCAGACTTTTTCTCAGCACCCAAGGCTGATGGACCTTCTCTAGTGATCAAGAAGATTGATAATGTGCACCTATGCTATGACCTTGACTACATGCAAGGGGGAATTGAAGACTATTGATGCTGAGATGAAGTAAATCCATGATTGTTGTCAAGGATGAATGTTCTCACTACTTTGTCCTTGTCTAAATGACACATGTGAATTGACAACATAGGTCTCTTAGGGCTACCAATCATTGTGACAATGGTTTGAAAGGAGTTAATCATCCTAGTCTTAGTTACTGAATCAAAATTGGAATCAAAATTGTGTACGTGGGTACAGTGCATTGGTACGACAAAATTGTTTTGGGGTTGGTTACGGGTACGTCCGTACAAAAAGCATATAAAAATAATAAATATATACATATTCATAATAATATAATGTATGATAATTATATAATATACTAATAATATAATAATATACAAATTTAAAATAGAATAATTTGAAGGGTATATTATTCTCCCATTATATTATTATATATCAAAGTATATAAAATTATTATTATAATAATAATATATTAATACATTAATGGAATGTAATAATAATATTAATATATTAAGTATATAATAATGTAATATATTAATTGGAGCACGGGTCAAAATATCAAAAGATATATTATTCACATTATATTATTATATTTCATAGTATGCCTTGCCATTCCCAAAATTCAGGAAAAAATTTGCCTCCTAAAATTAATATTACTCTCTAATATCCAACTTAGTGTATGGCCTTTAGTGGGGGTGTCAGCACATTTCTACCATTTTCATCGGGTTAATTCAATATTCATAAAAAGATGATATGAATTTTTTCAAATGATTACAGTTCAATTTGATAAAGTATGAAATTGCTCTCTCCGCTTTTGTGCAGCATGAAATAAAACAAACAACAATAATCCACCCATTGGGGTTTTTTTTCCCTTTGTTTTCACTTTTTTTTACTTTCAAAAAGTTAGAAATTTGCTGGAAATAGTTAAAAAATGTCTTGGAATTGCCATGTCACCTTTGCAATCACTCGGAAATGCGATGGCAAACTCAAAATCAATTCCAGGCTGCAAGAAATGAATCCTGTGTGTTTCCAGAGGGATTTGTCCTTGATTCCGTACCCGGTATGTTTCATACCTGTTGGCGTTTAAATTAGCACCTCTGGAGTGCTGATTGTAAACGTTCAGCTATTTCAAATGTTTTGCAACACTTCTTCGTTATTTAAAGAGGAGAAGTCCCTCTCTGCTGGGAGCAATGCGTAAGGAAGGGAAATGTAAACTAAAAATTCCTATCTTTTATGTCACCGCAAGACACAAGGGCGCATTAAACACAATGCTACCGTGAGTTGCTTTTTCTCTAGTTTCTGCAGATCTCAACTACGACTAACCTAGCTTCTATCTATCCAATACCTTCAAGATAAACAGAGCATGAGGGTAAAGGAGCGGGAATGGGTTGGTTGGATCACCTGAATTCGCCGTCTCCTGAGAATATGACCGAGGCTCTGAACTCTCGGGTATACACCAAGATAAGGTTGGTACAAGCAAACACTCTATACGGTAAACTAGATCTAATACCTGCCAAGGAGGAGGGACTCCTATCCGAGGTATGGTCTAGGAAATAGTTTACGAGAAACAACAAATTTACGATGCCTTGGCCAGCTTGCTAAGGAGGAGGGACTCCTATCCGAAGTATAGCTTGAAATTCAATACATTAAACAACAACAAACGATAACTTGTCAATAACAAATGTCCAAGGAGGAGGGACTCCTATCCGAGGAGGGAAATGAAACAACGAGCTATTAAACACAAGACGTGGACACAACTCAAAAAGATGGACCAAAATGCAAGCGCCTTCTGGTATTCTCCTTCAAAGCTTCATCAATGAATTACAAAGGTTGGGAAAGCAAAGGCACGAAATCATGCACAATTACAATCAACCAACGAACTCTCATCCAAGAGTGAACAAATATCCGCTTTCAAAGTTGTTGGCAACAATGGCGCAGCAATTTTGCATAGCAAGTAAAAGTTAAACAAATAATGAGCCCAAGGCTCTTATTTATAGAACTCAAAGAAGTGGGCAACCCCAAAATCTCCTTGAGTTAACAATGAGTTCTTGCCAATCAATTAGCAAGATTTATTCCTAAAAAGGGGGAACAAGCAGTTAACTGGAAAACTACTTCAGTTAACTGAAAATCAACAAAGAGTCAACTGGAAACTACTTCAGTTGACTGAAAGTAAACTAAAGGTGAACTTTAATGAAAGTATCCCTCCAAAATAGACATCCACATTTAGTGGAGATCTAAGATCCACAAATCATGGAAGCCAATTAGACATCCTTAATTAGTGAGATCTGACAATGCATGATTTAAGGAAAGTGGAGTTAAACTTGGAAAGAAGCATCAAGTTAACTCCAACTACATTTAATATCATCTTGAGTTGACTTGGAATGAGGCATCAAGTCAATTTCAAGTATCATAAATGCCAATTGGAAGGTAGGACGTCCTTTCTAGGTGTCTTTTCACACTTCACCATTTCTGGTCAACAACTCCTTGATCCATGTGTTGACTTCTTCTGCTTCCGGATAGTCAATGCTTTGATGACACGGCATCTCTTCTTGCGCAAGCTATTGCTCTTGGTAACTTTGGCGGCTCCGTGCTTTGTAGTGTGATGGGAATGGATGCGGCCTGTTGCAACCCAGATTCTTCAATATTTTTGCAATGTGATCTGATTCATGCCCTCCAGCTGCTCCAGATCAACCATTGGATTTACCTAATGTAAGTTTGTGTCAACTGTTTTCAAGTCTTGGTCCCGTATTGTACCTAAGAGTACTGCATCTTGAAAAACTTAAAGATTGACTGTAAACTTGACCTTGTTCAGAGGATTTTCGAAAACCCCTGAAAATAGCGCCTTGCCGAGAAGTATTTTTCCCGAAAAAATCTGGCACATGGGTTTTGTTCGTGCTTCAATGCTGAACAAACCCAGTTCCTCAGAATTTTGACTATGAAACTTTTTTGGAAAAACCCCCAAAAATAGGGGCAGCAAGTTTGCTGATTCTGGAAAAATTGTCGAGATGGGTTTCTCTGGAAAATTATGCTGAATCTACCCAGTTGATCTGATCTGATGTAGCCTGTTGCTTTTTCTGTAAAATACAAGAAAACCTAAGACAAGAAGAGAGGAAGTAGACAGAAGATGGGTTCGAAGTTTTTATCTGATTTCCTGAGAAAATCTGTCTCTGAATCCAACCTCAAATTAGCAATCCTCTTCTGCTTCAGATCTGCAAGAAATATTGAAGAATGGATAAAAACCTTGTCCAGATCTGTCAATGGCGTCCTTGAGAGCTTATGGCTGTTCTTGATCTTTTAACCTGCAATGAAATAATGAAGTAGGATGCCTATACCTTGATTACATAGACTCAAGCCTTAGATCCACAAATTTGGGAACTTAACTCATGATCAAAAAGTGATTTTGGCTTGATCTAAAGTTAAAAAGGTGATTTCCACTGACCGTGGAGTGTTTTAGCCAACTTTAACTCAAAAGCTCTTGACTTTAGTCAACAAATTGACCCTTGACTTCTTTTAGGCGTCCCTTTTGGTTTCTTGCAAGCTTTTAAATATTTTCCTCTCCTGAAAGCCCTCTGTTTGATCTTGAATCTAGCGTTATCTGTTGATCCTGAGATGTTGCGGACACATTCACTGCGGAGCTGGATCCAAACTGAAAAGAAGTGCCTGGGAGACATGATGATGAAAAGCTGAGTTTAGGGCTTCAAAAGAATGGGCGCCTTTTCCAAGAAAAGGTTCTTTTGCTAATGCCTTGGTGAATTTTCAAACTTCGTTCTTCAGCCTTTTGAAATGACCTCTCGTGCTTTGATCTGGATTTCTCGTTGATCGGAGAGTCAGATGATTTCGCTTGATGTCTCATCAGGTACCCAGCTCTGTTCTGCCAAAAATGACTGACTTCAGAAAACCTAGATCTCAATTTAGGGTTCCTTTATTCAAAGGCGCCCCTCCTTGAAAAGGGTGCTTTTGTCTTTTGGCCTGATCATCTTTATCTGAAAAGTTGCCTTCTTTGATCTCGATTATCTGTTGACTGCCCTGTCAGATGTTGGTGTTTGCAGTTGCGTTGCTGAGATCTACTTGGGCTAAGAAGGTTATCTTGGGAAGCCTTTTGTCATTTATCAGCATCTGGAGGTCAGAGAAGAAGGGCACCTTTCTTTTGGAAGGGCTCTTTTTCTCTTAGAACTTCGCCGTTAACTGTGGTTTCCTGATATTTCCTCAACTGTCTCTTTTTGCTTCGTTAGTAGCGGCTTGTGATCTATTCCTCAGATGATTTATCTGTTTGTTTCATTGTCGCGCCAGCAGGCAAATGTCAAGAATGAATGCCTTGGATGATCTGGGTGACTTCATTTGACCTTAAAAAATCATGGGCGCCCCTGCTTAAAAAAGGCTCTTTTCAACATGTGAACAATCTCTCCTTCGTAACATTTCCAGAGTTAGTCAAATTTTGACCTTTTTCAATTTCAGAAATCTCCTCCGTCGAAGATCACCATTTCTTCA
>VDFB02231228.1:0-16064 GCA_007258455.2 Sequoia sempervirens | reverse complement strand
AAGGGCTTGGATCTATCCCTTCTCGTGCTTATTCCCCCTCGGCAGCATCAATAATTGGCTCTTTCTTTTTTTGAAATCCATTTCAATAGAGCTCGCTTTCGTAAGAAATGGGCATGGTTTTTCTTTAGTCAATCTATTATGTATAGCTCTTTTGCTTTTCCAATTAAGGTTCTTTCTTTCTTTACTTACGATTGTTCAGGTTGGCCTTGACGAACAATCATTTTGATGCCAATCTATACTAATTAGAGAGAGAAAACAACAATCAACCCAGCTTTACTTCATTCTTCCCCTTTTACGAGGCCTTGCCATAAGGAAGCTGACGCTTTTACTGTATTCTTCCCCTTGCGGGCGAATTTCGAAATATTGCAAAAGATTTCAAGCAACTATATTATTATAATGCTACTAAGCAGCAGTTTGAGTTAAGCCTATAGAAATGCAGTCGCGTCCGTTGGATAATTATAGGAGAGATACAATTTGAGAGAATATATGAATCTAGCGCTACATTTCTAAATTGCATATCAAAGCGAGCAGCGAAACCAACAAGAATCCTTATGGCTAAGGCAATAGAAGCGCTTTTGACAGTGGTCTTGTTGGTGTTTTGCGGTCAGGTGGTTCGTGGAGAATTCGATTACAGAGATGCTTTATCTAAGTCTATCCTCTTTCTAGAGGCCCAACGATCTGGTAAACTCCCACAATCTCAACGAGAAAACGGAGATATGATTCCGTCCTGGCTGATGTGTTTTTACCCTGCAAAACGAAGAAAATAGAAGCCAACCTTCAAATCACAATGACGAATCAGCGCCACCACCTTTCGGGATAAAACGGTAACAAGCTGGGGTGCAGTCGACCAGCCATGGCCACCACTGACGCTGACATTTTAAACGCGGGCTTCCCGCGTCATTCACTTTGAATCACCACACTTCCGCTTAAGGGATACCTGATTATGAGAAAGAGTTGAAAGCTGCAGGAGAGATTCAGAACGCAAGGGACGCTATTAGATGGGGCACTGACTACTTTCTCAAGGCTAGTGCAACTCCAAATCAGTTATGGGTTCAGGTACAAAGTGTATCTAAGATGTTAAGCATTCAATATGCCAGCCAAAAACTTTAGGAACTGACGAGGTTGATGCATAAACAAGGTCGGAGATCCCGTGGCAGACCATCATTGTTGGGAGCGTCCAGAAGATATGGACACTCCTCGAACTCTTTACAAGATTGATAAATACACTCCTGGATCAGAAATTGCAGCAGAAACGGCCGCAGCCTTGGCTGCCTCCTCCATTGTTTTCAGAGTCGTAGATCCTGGTTACTCTTATCTTCTCCTCCAACGCTCTCAATCGGTATGTTTGGGTGCTCAAATCCCTCTCAGAAAAACTTATTCATCTTCAGCGGCCAGTCAACAAATCTTCTTTCTAACCGGCCACTTATGTTTCCCTTCAGCTCTTTAGTTTTGCCGATCGATACAAGGGCACCTACACAGGAGAGTGCCCCTTTTATTGTTCTTATTCAGGCTACAATGTGAGTGGAAGTAGAATTTGGTTTTTCTGAACATCTGCACTAGACGTTTGAGTTTTTACTTTTAACTAGTAGACGATGATGATTTCATCTCTTCACAGGACGAGCTTCTGTGGGCTGCATCTTGGCTCTACAAAGCTACCAAATCCCCATATTATTCCAAGTGCATTAACGAGCACGATGGTCTAAATGCATACGTTAACGAATTCAGCTGGGAGCTCAAATATGCTGGAATTCATGTGCTCCTAACAGAGGTAAGCACGGATCGGTGCAATTTTTCAAATAGAATATAAACACACTCTAGCTTAAAGCTAACTTATGCACTCCACCCACCGTTGCAATCTATCAGTTATATTTCCAAGGGGAAGCTCAATTCTCAGCCTACAGAAGTCATGCAGAAAGCTTTGTGTGTTCACTTCTTCCAGGCAGTCCCATTCGTTCTGTATATAGCACTCCAGGTTAGCTCTCTATCTCTTCACCACTAACAATCCTCAACCAATGTATAATTCTTTTGTTTCTAATCACAACCGTCAAAATTGCCTCAGTGATACATATACTTCTTAAATTGTTACAGGAGGTTTGCTGTATGTTAGAGAGGGCGCCAACACTCAATATGTTACCGGCGCTTCTTTTTTGCTAGCAAGATATAGTGATTTACTGTCGGCTAAGAAGCAAACATTTTCATGCGGCAACAGTCTCTTTAAAGCGAGCGACGTTATGGGCTTTGCAAAGCTGCAAGTAAGCACACCACATGTATTTGTATTTTGGGGCATACGGGCATGCGAATATAACTAACGAATCCTAATCATACCCTTTTGCAGATCGACTATTTATTAGGAAGGAATCCCTTGGGCATTTCATATATGGTAGGATATGGTTCCAAATATCCAAGGCAGCCACATCACAGAGGAGCATCTGTAGTGTCCATTCATGAACAACCAAGGAAGATCAAATGCATCGAAGGTTTCATGAACTGGTTTCACAAAGATTCTTCCAATCCAAACACAGTAACTGGGGCAATAGTTGGGGGACCGGATAAATATGACCGCTTTGTAGACCTCAGGACCGGATCTAGCATGCTTGAACCTGCAACATACGTAAATTCTCCTCTCGTCGGTGTTCTTGCAAAATTGTACACAATGACTTGCAAAACTAACAGGCAGTGTTGATTTGACGTTGATTCACTCCTCTCGGGTAACTTTCTCGGACGTCGCAGATTACGGGAGCTTATATTAGAAGAGTCCCCAAGAAGAAACAAGTCATTAACACAATAAGAATTAGTAAACGGCTTTACTCCTGAACAAGGCTTTAAGTTTAAAAAAAAATGTATATGCAAATTTAAAAGACAATTTTTTTTTGTATGTTTGTTGGGCGAAATAAAATATAAAAGAATTATAACTTTAAAAGTTATAAAAAATTATTGTATGCTTTACAAAGTTAATAAAAATTAATTAAAAATGTTTAGCTTTCAAAATTTTAAAAACTATATATATTGTACATTTTTAAAATTATTTTGGTGAAATTAAAATTAGTTCTTATGTGTATATAACAAATCCAAATTAAAATTGATTCTTATAAAGAGAACAAATATTTTATTTTGTCATGTTCAAAAAGTATAATTTCTCTTGAAAAAATAAAAGATTGTGAATAACAGTTATGGTTAATGTCCACAAACGTTCTACAATGACAGTACTAGATGGAGTGTAATGAAGTGAGAGTGCTAACAAAATCTTTTACTTTTCATCTTTAATTTGACAACCATTTGCGTGTTAAACTATTATTATTTAATAATAAACATAATATTTTCAAAACAAGCAGCAAACAAATGGAAAGGCCTATAAAATTTTTAAGTTTAAATTTCAGGATTAATAAAATAAATAAATAAAAGTTTATGACTCTAAGAAAGTAATTATTTTCTTTTGTTAATTTAAGCTATTATTTTTATTTGTTAATTATGGTTGAAAATGTGATGGGCAAAAGCTGGCTAAAGAAATGAAATTTAAATAATTATACAAACATTATTTTAAACAATGTAGATACAATTAAACGCATGTGTTGACACGAGAGTAAATAGAATTATTCTCACATAAAATAATATAACCCTTTAGTAAATAAAATAGCTTCATAATATTATATATTTTCAAAAGACATTTTAAGAATCTACTTATGTTTTTAGAATACAAATTTAAATTTTTTAAATAATATTTAACACTTTTTCTTGAAATATATTGTATAGTTCAAATTTTATAAAAATTTAACTTGATAGATTTAAATTTGAGCTATATCGTATTAGATTGAAACAATTGTAAGTAAAATACCACATGTATTTCTCTGGACATCATCTCAGCCAATCACTTATGGACCTTTCAATGTCAAGAAAATACAATCTCCTAGTGAAAGGAGAAAAAATAATGAATAGTAATTCCAATTTAATTTTCAAAGCTATACAAGGCTTTGTTTTAGTGATTCTTGAGAAAACATGTTAAGTTACCTTGTTGTATGCCTTAGAGAATTGTTAAATGAATATTATTATATGAGATAAGATAAGTGTAATCATTTGAATTGTTCAAGTAAAAACATCATGGCTGACTTTAACATGGATTTGTCCACATGTTTTTATGTAAACATTCAAATCTTTCTACACTATACTCACTATAACTTACCAATTTCATCAAAATTTCTAGCTTTTATTTGGAAAATTTACCATGTTACATATTTACATTTAGTTAGGTGATGGTATGCACCTTATAATCTACATAAAAGATAACATCCGCATAGATATCATATTGAACATGTAACAAGAATGGGAGAAGAATCACAAATAATCATGCATATTTGTTTTAGTAGTCTCTTACTTAGATTAGTATAATTGGTTAATTCCTTTATTTAGTCCCATTAAATAATTTTCCAATAGGATTTGATTTAATCATTATAACTCAATTTTTTATTATAAATCCCAAAATATAGATTGCATGGTTGTAATTTAATATGATTGATGTACATCATGTTCTCCTTATCTATTAAAGGGATGTAGGAAAATTAACCACTAGCAATTCACCGCCAATAATTCACCTCTAATAATTCATTGTTGTGGAAAATTCACCACCAACAATTCATCAATTTGGATAATTCATCTCATATAAAATAAGGAAATTGTTCGTGGTGAATTTTCCATGGTGATGACTTGCTGGTGGTGAATCTTCTTAGAGATTAATTTTTATCATGGCGATGAATTTTTGGTAATGAATTGTTGGCGGCGAATTTTCCTGAAGCCCTATCAAAGATAGATTGGAAGTATAAAAAATTTCATAGGATATGGCGTTAGAGATATGATGAATTTAAAAATATTTAGTTGGAAACAAGAGCTATTTTTTTCTAAAACAATTTGCAAATAATCTCAACAAATAAATAAAATTATATTTATGAACAACGAATTTTTAGATTTTACATGGCTACATTAAATACCATTCATAAAATTCTAAATGAAAATTATCATAAAATAGACTTAGGGAACTTTTCTTTAATTGAAAAATTTAATGCAATAATCCTCTAAGCAAAAATAATTATAAAATAGAATTAAGGAAGTTTTACTTAAATTAAATATTTATTGCAATAATTCTAGATTAAAAACTAACCAATTTTTTTATACCTATGACATGTTTATTTAACATAGCATATAAAAAATATCATGGAGATAAATTAATGATATTTAAAAATAGATGCAAATAGCAATAGAGGTTATAGGTGTCTACCTTGTGGAAACTATGAGATCTCATAAATTATAGAAATTACAAGATCTATATGTACAAAAATAATTATATAAATTTGAAGATTGATTAAAAAATCAATTTATAATATAGACACTTTAAATTTGAAGATTTGAGATAGGCATACTACTATAAATTATTGGATATTTATATTAAATTCAAACCAGTCTAGAGTTTTGAACTCTAGCAATTAATCTACGTGAAACTTGGTCTTCAAAACATATGAAGAGAATGATCTAAAACTGTGAGTCAATGATACCTTAAAGTATAGGAAGAAACCCAAGAAAATTCAAATATGTGGTTTTCACCTTGTGTCACTACCAAATTCTCAAGCAAGGATGTCATGAAGGCTCAATCAGAGGTCTTGATGAAGAAATGTTTGACATGAATTCTTGTATGTCCTAACCAATGCTCTTTATTTAACTCTATATTTCTCTCAATTGACAGTCAATCTAACAAGTTCTAAGGTGGGGATCCATTCCCATGTCTTTGTCTAATCTTATTGTATTATGCCTCTATGGCACACCCTTTCCCATATGACTTTTACATGTCTATGTTTTTTTTGTAGTCATACAAGTTCCATTAAGGTGAGCTTGATTATTTTTAATTATTATTTTGGTATATAATGTTAGGTAGATTTTGGTAAAATTATGTTGATTGATTTTTATCCGATGCCATTTATTTAGAGTCCTCTCAATATTCGCGACTCTAGATCATGCACCTACCCCTCAAATGGATAAACGAAAGCATTGATTGGTTGAGACCAATTATTACATGGTGGTGAGTGATTAATATCTTATATGTTGTTCTATAATTTATTTTTCATATATTCATATGCATATAATTTATTGTAGAGAATCTAGTACTTAGTCTACAAAAGGTAATGGAAAATGATCTTTCTTAGTGGCATTGTTCAAATCTCTGTAATCTACACATACTCTCCATTTTACTCCTTTCTTGGGGACAATGACTAATGGAGAAACCCATTGGCTGTCAGAAATTGGGTAAATAAAACCAACATCAAGCAACTTTTGAAGTTCATTTTTCACTATTTCTCTAAGTGCTGGATTTACTCTTCTCTGAGGTTGTCTAACTGGTGAACAATCTTCTTTGATATATATCCTATGAGTACAGACTCGAGGATCTATTCCTTGCATGTCCCCATATTCCCATGCAAAAGCTTTATGCTGTTCTTGTAGCATTTTTAATAAGTCATCCTCTTGAGACTGAGACAACTTACTATTAACATTCAAACAATGATCTGGAGACAATTCTATCTGCTAATGAGATTACTCATAGAATCAACAGGTAATGTTTGTACCTCTTGTGGAAGCAAGTTATGAAAAATTGTCGGAAGTTTAGGCAATGAACTCTCAGAATCTAGCTGCTGCAGGAAACATTAATGCTGACTGTCACTTGGATCAGATAAACTATCTGCATCAAGATTGAATTGCAGAATTTGAAAAAGTAAAGTATCTTCACTTTGAAGTTGAGAGAATGGATCATTTTGAAGCATCATCAATTGAGCCAAAGAATTGGCTTCTTCAGTTTCTTCTCCCACATCTGGCCAAACAGGTTGGGACAAATCTGGTTGAGGTTTAGCAGGTGGATACAAAGCTAATTTCTTTGTGGACTGCCCATCAGAAATGGTCATATCTCCAGAACGACATCCTATAAAAGCATCAGCAGTTGCTAACCATGGCCTACCAAGGATGACTGGATACCCTCCTAAAGTTTCCTTAATTGATAATATTGTAAAATCAGCAGGATGCTCCCAAGATTCAAGAGTGACAATTACATCTTCTATCATCCCATCAGGTTTGACTGTGGAGCTGTCTGCAAGCTGCAGAACTGTGGGTGTAGACCTAATGTTTGAAATATTCAAAGGAGTCCATAGTATGCTTGTCATTACCATTAATGGTAGCTCATAAATCAAATCAAAACATTTTTTACAACTTGGCCATTTATATGTATACATTTTCTGGGGCTTCGAGTCAATATACTTTGGAATGACTACATTTCCCAACATTATATCAGCCAATTTCCCTAAGACATGAATTGTTTGGGGATCCTTTTTCTTTCGTCCAGGCTTCTTCAAACAGGCTTCTTTAATAGCTTTTCCAAAAATAGGAACATCTTTAATAGCCTGAAACAAAGGGATTTGAATTTGCACATTTTTGAGCTGATCTAAAATATCAAAAGTGGGTTCTTCCATGAGTTTAGATTCAGTACTTTGTAACCTCTGAGGAAAAGGTGGTTTATCTTATCTCTGCAGAACAGGTTCCATAGAAACTGTATCAGGTATAGGTATGTGCTCAGTGGAAACAACAGGTGCATTAGATTCTTCAAGGGGTGAATCAGATATTTCTATAATCAGAGGTGGTTTGGGAGCAAGTAAAGTAGTTCCAGACCTCAGATGGATGTCATTAACATTTAAGGCATAAGCTTGATATTGGTTGGCCGAAATAGACACAGTGTTGAAGTGATGTTATTTGCTTATTATTGGGATTAGGCAGTGGGCAGGCATAGGCGTTTGCTTTGGAGGTCAAGTTGTAGTAGTTGCTACAGGAGGTGGCATAAGGGCACATTGTTGTTGTGGGCATGGAGGCTGCAAGAAGCCAAGAAGAGGCTGGTTTTGCCTGTTGAGGACTTACCTCTCCATTGAGGATTTTGTTGCCAATTTCCTGAAGGTGGGGTCCATTGCCCTTGTGGCTACTGCCAACCTCCTTGAGGAGATTGCCACTGTGGGGTTTGATAATTAGACCAACTTGGTTGAGGCGGATTTCATGGTGGTGGTGGTCCATATGCTTGTTGCCATTGGTTATTATAGCCAAAATAGGGATTACCAAAAGTTAAAGGGTCTTGAGGCATACCTTGCCTTTGGGCCCATGGTCTCCTTTGTGCAACAAAGAACTTGATCATCATCACCTTCCTTGGTTTGAAATCGGTAGGCGGTTAATGCAGCTTCTAGATTAGCCACCATCTTGCATCTGCAATCACGCTTATTTTGTCTACAGTAGGGACATAACTCATCCAAAGCTACCTCAGCTTCTACATGTTTTTTTCGAGCTTGCATAGTGTCCAATTGTGTAGCCATATTATTAATGATGTCCTGCTTGAAATCAGATAGCAGATTTGTGATCTCCATTCGAGAAACTCCACCAGAAGAAGACTTCCCCACTGAAGCATTATGACCTCGACCTTTCTTAACTATTGTTCGAGAGTAGTTAAGGCATATCTTCTGTATATCATCCCAAGGCAGTTGAGTTATATCACCTCCTCCCATTAGGTCCAGGGTGTCAATACAGGCATCACTGATTCCCCTTAGAAAGAGTAATTTCTGAGAGTCCTCGTTAAGAGTATGGTTTGAGTTTCTTTTTAATGAAAACAAAAACCTTGAAATATAATCTTCCAGACTTTCATCCTCCTTCTGCTGAATTCAGAATATGTCATCACCTTTGCTGGCACTCTTACAATATTCCTTATATTTTTCAAGGAATTTTGTCTTCATGTCTGCCCAACTATTTACAACGGCTCTTCCTAGACTCATGAACCATATGAGAGCTCCCTCCTTCAAAGTGGAAGGAAATAGCTTCAGTTTATGAGCATCGGTGTTGTAGTCATAACTGCGACAGAGGACATCAAATTCAAACAGAAAGGTTTCTGGGTCTTCTGTGACCAGGCCATAAAACTTTGGAAGAAAGGAAGAGGGGATGTTTTTAAGATTATCAAGATCTTGTTGGGGAACAATGGGAAACTCAAATGTGGAGGTGGATTATTAGGTGGATTATTTGCCATGTCTCAGTGCTGGAATAAAGGTATAAATGGATTTTCCTCGTGTTCGCATCACCGGTCAAATGGTAGTTCAATAAACAGATTTTCAGGGAGGAACCTTCCCGGTGCGTCTCTTCTTCTTCTATGCATGCAATATGGTGAGTAACGGCTTGAAAGATTTTGATATTTTTTGACTAACAAACTAAACTAATGCTAAAAATGACTTTGTCAGACTCCTAGTTAGACGCCATCCCCAGCAACGGCGCCAAAAATGGCTCGCACTCACAAAAGGATATGAATATCACAATAAAACTTTCCTCGAATTGACATTCACAGTGACTAATATCTTTCCTCATGGACGCTCATTTTACTTGTCAAACTAGGGATGTAGACTCTTTAAATAGTGCAGCAAAAATATATTCACTAGGAATTTGTCTTTGTTCAAATCTTAGCAAAAATACATACCGAAAGAAATTCCCATCTAAGCTGGCTGCACGGTAATGCGCATCCTCTTTAACTCACCATGCTTGATTAAACAGAAACGTAATCGTACCTACTTACTGAAGGACAAACCATGAACTGGCCTTTATGCCGCGCAGAACAAATACAGTGGGATGGATTCCCTATGTCAGCAGAGCAAAGGTAAGATCGAATTGCATAAAACCCCAAAAATGAAAGCCAATCGGATATCAAAGAGAAAAGAACATCTAACTAATTAACTACGTATACTACTAAGTGGGCCCTTAGCAAGCATCTACTGATTACACAGATGTTGAACTCAGAACTTCATCGATCTTTATTCATGAAAACAGAATGAAATACATTGTCTTGTTGGTGTGAAAACTAACAACAAACTCTGCTTTTGGTCAAACAGATTCTATCTTTCATTATCATACTGATTCTTACATGATCTCTGCTACTCTATTTCTATCTTACCTAAAAAATCATCTATTACTCATTCTATTCATCTTCTACCACTACCTCGCGCAGGAGGAGTATCTTATTTTTAAATTAAAAGAACAACTAACTAACTAACTTCATCAAAGAAAGACATGGAAGTAAAGTATATCCCCGAATCAAGGAACAAACTTCATAAATGAATTTATGTGTTCAACCTGATTCAGAGAGAAACTAGTGCTCCACTCTCTCCAGATTGACTTTCCATTAAAAAATCTTTCCAAATTGATTTCGGTCAAAGAGTCTTTGGCGAGCTTCCTCAAAGTCGTGCAGGAAATGGGCTTTACTGCAAGGCCGAGATCGGCTGCGCTTGACTCGATCATTCTTCAACAACCTGTGAAACAAAAGGTAATAGACGTGCAAGAAAAGGCATATGGTACATACACGATATCTATTCATTAATCACACATTTCAAATCTACTTCACCATTCAAAAACTGTATACGATATACCAGCCATTTTCGGGAGTCAACAGGGCAATAAATGCAATCAAGTCAACACAATAGGCTGTAGGAATATAAAAGTGTCTTGCTACAGGATATCCCCATAAAAGGTTTCAACAAAGTTTAAACAGCCATGAAATAGAAAAAATGAAGTCATTTAAAGGTTTATCATAACATCAAATTATGAGAATATTTTAGGCTCATCAGAGCTCTAAATTATTTTTGAGAGAATGTCAAGTGAGCAAGTTCAAAAGAAACCATCATTAATTGACTCTCCAAGCACTATATATTCTTAATTATCCTAGAATCTTGCCCTCTCATGGGGAGGATTTATAAAATTGTGAATTTGTTCTATGGCTATAAGGAATTTGTGTACATATATTTTTTGTATTGACATGTGACAGTGTATGCCTATATAGATATTTTGTAAACCTATATCCAGCTTTCTTGTGCATATTTTATAATTTTACCAACATATAACATTGTATTCTTATATGTATTTTTAGTTGATAATTTTATTTTTTCTGATGTAGCATATATTTATTATAAATGATTATTAGATAATACACATTTGATTCATTTTTTATTTTTTATTTTCTATAAATATGCCACTCTGCTTTCTAATTTGTGACAAAATAATTTATGATTCACCCCTTGGTTCAATTAATCATTTGGTTTCTCATAGGTATTGGTGTGTGATGTCATTTATCTATGAGTTATCTTCTTGTATATCTAGATGCTTTTGAATCCTGTGTGGTTTGGAAGTCCCTTGGAGTAGTCCTAGTTCTAGACATGGTCATATCCCTTCATGTTTTGTGAGTGCATTTATCTATGAGTTATCTTCTTGTATATCTTGCCCTCTCATGGGGAGGATTTATAAAATTGTGAATTTGTTCTATGGCTATAAGGAATTTGTGTACATATATTTTTTGTATCGACATGTGACAGTGTATGCCTATATAGATATTTTGTAAACCTATATCCAGCTTTCTTGTGCATATATGATCCGAGGGACAATTTTTTAGTGAAAATTGAAATGTTCCCAATACTCTAGATTTTAGCTTCACCAGAAAGAGAACGACATCCTGATTCCAACGCAACTTGAACGGGGTGAAAAGGACTCTGTTTGTGCAAGTTACAGCCAGTGAAACTTCCAGTCAAACTGGCTTCACGGGCGTCCAAAAGGTAGAAAAAATAATCATCTCAAAAATCAATGGAATTGGTGTCATCACGAAGAGCTCGTCGAGACGATTCCGACGATGTTCGTTTCGTTGAAATCCAATGTCGTATGCTCGAGTTAGAAGCAGTCAAACTTCAGTCAACTTGAAGGTACAAGTGATGACGTCATCATGCTGACGTGATAGTCTGTACTGTATGGATTACACAGGCGAATTCTAACCTGGCACATGGCAAGTGACTCATTTGTATGGATCAATCATGTGTTGACATGTGGCATCCGTACGGATGACGTGGCATCACCCGTGGCAGACAACTCGGCAACAGTCGGTAGACACGTGGCATCAGACGTGGCAGATTCTATCTAATGGCATTCTAACATGTGTCATCCAATCAGTGGTATGGATATCCCTGTTAGTGGCTTTGTCAGTGGACACATCATATGGGTTCGGCGAATCACAGGGAGACACATGTCCCGTCGCGGCCGGTGCATTTGTTAGTTTGTTTCAACAAAAATCTTAAGGGGTTTTGAACCCACGATCTCCTCCAAAACGGCCCGGCCGGGCCATTGGCCGTTGCACCAAGCGCAACGGTCAATAACCTATATAGCATTGTTTTATTTTATTGTTTATAATTTGGTGGGTTTGGTTTTAAAACGGTTGGCGAAGGATTTGAACCCCCGACCACGCGGGGAATAAAATGTATTGATACCGCTGGGCCACGCAAGCCTTCTAAAATATATGTTGGTAGCGGTTCGTTTTGTTGAGAATCTATTGGTCGAGCCTTAACCAAAGGGCATATTAGGCCATAACAAACAAGATTCACACCAACCACCTAAACCAGAAGATTGCAGAGGACAAAATTGTCAGGGTACAAGTTGTTTGGGGAAGATATGCATTTATTTTGGTGGTTAGGCCTAATTAGGCAAACTTTTTGTATAAAAGGAGGGGTATAGGCCTTGTTTTTCCAAGTCTAGGTGGTGAGAACGAGAGAATTCTTGGGAGATTTTGAAGACATTTCTGCACATCAGAGTAATGTCATGCTGCTGTGCTTGAAGGAGATAGTCTTGAAGCAATTGTAACTGATTTTGGAGTATAATCGGATCAGTCACTCCGTTGGAGAGGGACCCAGAGACGTAGTCCTTAGGGATGAACTCCGTTATCAATTGTGTTTGTCTCCTCTTATCTTCTCTCTTTCTTTTCAATTCATTATCTTGGCATTTATATTATGTTCATTTATCCATTTGAGCATTTTATTATGTAATCATTTATGTTAAGCATTGTATTAAGTGATCTTTTACATTACGCATTCTGTAAGCAATTTGTCCTAGATCCTAAATAGATCAAGTTGGTATCAGAGCTTTGTGTGTGGCTTGTATTGCAAATTGAATGCTAACGAGATCCTGGTTACAACGAGGCGAAGGAGAACTTGAAGAATACAATCCAGAAATCAGAAGATGAAGAGCTAATCAATCATCACAAATGGAAGCGAAAGAAGGTGGACAAAGTTCAGAGCTCAGTGTCAAGGATTTCCAGAAGCTATTTCTTGACATGAAGGCGATGGTGGATGAACTTTATGCAAAAAAGAAGAAGCATGAAAAGGGAGGTTCCTCAAAGTACAAGAAGCAGGAAGATCAGGAAGACACAGAGGAGAAAGCTCCATAAACTCCTTCTCCTCCATCTTCTCCCTCTTCTTCTCCACCTCCTTCTCCTTCTTCTAATGTAAATCCATTTAAGAGCAAGTCTAAACCTGTAATTAAGCTTGATGTAAAATTTGAGTTACCTAAATACTGTGGGGAATTAAATGCTGAGAAGTTAGACGATTGGGTCCAACAAGTAGAAGTATACTGTAGGATTCAAGGCCTAGTAGAAGATGCTTCTAGGATTCAATTAGCAACTCTCCGGTTGGGAGGTACAACTCTCACCTAGTGGGAGAGTAAAACTTGGGAAGAAATTGCTCGCCATGGTCAAGTTAATATGTCTTGGATGGAGTTTGTTGTTGTCCTTAGGAAACAATTCTATCCTTTAGGTTACATGCAACAATTAACCATGAATTGGCAAACCTTTAGGCAAGGTAAGGGGCAGTCTGTCCAGGATTATACTCATGAGTTTAGGAAACGGACCATTGCTCTAAATGTTCCCTTGTATACCCAAGACACATTACTTAAGTATATTGGTGGTTTACATTCTTACCTTAGGCACACTATTTTTATGTTGAGTCCCAACAATCTAGATGAGGTGTCTGTTCGAGCTACTCATTTAGAGTCAAGGGGTAAGAATACTTTTAGTGATAACTTTTTCAAGAAGCCATCTAAGTTTGAGGGTAAGTCTAAAGGGAAAGACAAAGACAAAGATAAAGGCAAAGGGAAGAAGACAGCTACAACTAAGAAAGAGGGTGAGAAACCCACATGCTCCCATTGCAAGAAAGAGGGGCATGATGATTCAAGATGTTGGAAGCTTCATCCTGAGTTGAGGCCGAAAAGATATGGAGGTAATCAAGGCAAGCAAAAGACTACTGTAGTGATTCAACAGGATCTTGGTTCTGACTCCAGAGATGAGACAAAGATTGTTGCTACCAGAATCCAAGGTAAAGGGAAAGGTATATCTCTCTCATCTAATGCAAGTTTTTCTAATGCCAGTGCAAGTACAAGTAAAGAATCTTCTCCTAAGGTTGATAAGCAAAGAAATGAATTGTTTCATATTCGTGTTGTAACAAAACACACTAAGGTTGATACTCTGTTTGATACGGGTTCACAAGTCAACTTAATATCTGAAGAAGTTGTAAAGAAACTTAATTTGACTACAACACCTCATCCGAAACCATATCCACTCGGATGGGTTTGCAATGATGCTCAACTATAAGTAACTAAACAATGTAAATTGAGATTTTCTATCACTGCAAACTTTGTAGATGAGGTAGAAGTCGATGTGGTCCCTTTGGATATTTGTGGGCTTGTGGGGAGTCCTTATCTTTATGACAGAAAGTGCAATCTTTTATAGGGGGAGAATAAGTATCATCTTTTTAAAGATGGGGTAGAATACATTGTACGGGCACATAAGGTGAAGACTAATCTTACACTAGTTAATGCTGGTCAAATGAAGAGGTTGGTCAACTCAAGTAAAAACTTTGTATTGATGCTTGTAAAAGCCAAAGAAGATGATAAATCTAAGGTATTCAGTCAAACTTGGGAAGATCATGTAAGTCATGTAAAGAAAGTCTTTGATGTATTGAGAAAAGAAAAACTCTATGTAAAGATGTCTAAATGTGAATTTGCTAAGACATCCTTAGTGTACTTAGGCTATGTCGTAGGGGATGGTCAATTGAAAGTAGACCCTGCGAAGGTCGAAGCTATTGTAAAATGGCCTAAGCCAAGTACAGTCACAAAGGTCAGAAGTTTCCTAGGTGCAATTCAGTACTGGAGAAAGTTTATTGCAAATTTCTCTTATATAGCATCACCATTACATGCATTAACCAGTACAAGAGCAACTTTTCAGTGGGGAGGTCCACAACATAAGACTTTTGACACTTTGAAGGGAAAGTTGAGCACCGCACCAGTTTTGGCCTTACCAGATCTACATCAACCATTTGAGATCGAGACAGATGCGAGTGGATTTTCCATGGGAGCAGTACTCATGCAAGGAGGTAAACCAAATTTTGCTACCACTTTGAAACTTTTCGAGCAAGTAGTAACTATCCCAATTTATGATAAAGAACTTTATGCTTTATTTCGTGAGTTAAAAATGGAAACATTACATAATGGGGAAAGAACCTAATCCACACTAATCACCAGCCACTTCAATATTTGCACTCACAAACTAAACTGCAACAAAGTAGGCACTTTCGGTGGATGGGTTTTCTACAACAGTTTCATTTGGTTATTAAGTATAAGAAAGGTACCCATAACAAAGTAGCAAACATGCTCTCTAGACCTCCTATGATGAATGCGTTGATAATCCTTCAGAATAGTTCTATGGTTCATGAAAGTTTTCAGGAACAATATGCTAATGATGAGAACTTTAAGGATATCTATGCTGCTTTAATGAATGGTAAACATGTAGAAGAGAAAGATTATTATGTGCAGGATAAATTGTTATATCACTTGGGTAAATTATGTGTTCCAAAGGATGAACAAGCACAGGTTATTAGAGAAGCACATACCTCATTGATTGCAGGACACTTTGGGGTAAACAAAACATTGACTCAGCTGCAGAAATATTGTTATTGGCCTCGTATGCAAGAAACTATAACTAAGTATATTAGAGGTTATGTTATGTGTGCAACTAGTAAGCCTAGTAATAGGAAGTTGGGATTGTACACACCTCTACCTGTACCTTCTTGTCCATGGGAAAGTGTGTCAATGGACTTTGTTGGGGGATTACCTATGTCTAGGAAGGGACATGATTATTTGTATGTAGTAGTTGATTGGTTCAGCAA
>VDFB02231223.1:0-11391 GCA_007258455.2 Sequoia sempervirens | reverse complement strand
AAGGCAGCCTATAGGTTGAAACCTACATAAAATGAGAAGTGAACAAACAAGTGCAGCAATTATTGGAAAGAGGATTGATTAGAGAGAGCCTTAGCCCATGTGCGGTACCAATTTTGTTAGCACCAAAGAAGGTTGGTGAATGGAGAATGTGCACAGACTCAAGTTTCATCAACAAAATAACAATAAGGTATCATTTTCCTTTACCAAGAATGGATGATCACATGGATTGTTTGGGAAAGGTTGGATATTTTACAAAAACTGATTTTAAAAGTGGATATCATCAAATTAGGATAAGAGAGAATGCATTAAGTAGGAGGGTTGCATTGTTGACTGAAATGAGAGTTGAATTAGTTGGGTTTTATGTCATTAAGGAGTTATACAAAGATGATTTGGATTTTAAGGGTGCATGTACAACATGTATAGTTCCTACTAGTATGGATAGGACACCTTGGATGAACTAATTTATACGAAATGGATTGTGGCTCAAAGGACAAAAAATATGCATATCTCAAGGATCAATGATGCAGAATTTTATAAGAGGAAAACATTATGGTGGTTTAGCTAGACATTTTGGAGCTAATAAAATAATGAAATAGTTGAGTGAAAGATATTTTTGGCCAATGATGAAGGTAGAAATCAGGAAATTTGTGCAAGGATGTCAAGTTTGTCAATATGACAAAGGAGGGAGTCAAAATACAAGCTTATATCAGCGATTACCCATACTGGAAAAACCATGGGAAGATGTGAGCATGGATTTTGTGCTTGGACTACCAAGAACACAACAAGGTAAGATTCCATTTCAGATTGTTTATGGGCATAGTCCTAGAGGTATTTTAGAACTAAGGGAGCTTGCAAATACTGAGGAATATAAAAGAAGTGCTTAAGGAGAATACTTTTCCAAACATATACAAGATCTACATTAGCAAGTGAGAGAAAAACATAGTTGGAGCAGCCAACAATATAAAGAGAAAAATGATTTTAAGAGGAGAGGAAATAATTTTGAAGTTGAAGATATTTTGGATTCAGGAGTGATTAGGAAGACAAGGGGCAAATAATGTAGTGAGTATTTAGTGAAATGGAAGGATAGACTGGTGGAGGAAGCAACACAGTTGAGTTCAACAAAGCTAGAAACACTTCAGTTAGCACAAGAGGACAACGTTGCGAACCTGCAACAACTAGACCTTTAACCTACAACAACGTAAAACTTTAGGAGTAAAAGCACAAAGTTGTGTCACACTTTGACCAACTTATCAACACAAGCTTGAATTTAAGTATTTCTAACTAAAATAAATTTTGGTCAAACATATGATCTAGTAAGATTCATTCTAGCTAAGTTAGATAGTTATACAACTTTTTCAACTAAAATTGTTGGCTAAATATATATGGAGCACCACTTTGAGTCCAATTTACCAAAAAAAAAATTATTTGAAAAACTTGAAGTCTCAATAACTCATACTAATGAAACAAGATTTAAAAAAAATATAAAAATACCCATAGGTATGGTTGCACAAAATATATTTATTTTAATAGTTTAGTATTATTTATATTTTGGCATTGGATCAACTGAACAGGTACTGGAACATTACAAAAAATTGAAGGAAATATGATGCACTAGATAAAAAGAATTTATTTCAAGATGGTATAATTTTTTATTTATTTTAGATAAATATATAATATGAAAGTTAACGTCCCATGGAAACAATTGGTTTTTGATTCACACACATTTTAATATTTATTTAACAATATATATTTATCAAAATTGGAAAAAAATATATCCATGCACTAAAGTTTCAAGTTATAAATACACAAAAAATTTGAAAGAAAAAAAATAAAATATACTATAAAAAGTTTGACATCCCATGCAACTTCATTTTTCAGTATTTTATCAACAACTAAATTATAGTGTTAATTTATTAAAAGAAACTGGTTTTAAAATAAATAAATAAAAAATTTAAATGCAAACATAAAATATACTAAAAGTACATATTTTACTAGTTTATATCATTCAGAGGAATTCAAAACATATATGCACCACTTTTAGTGATTCAAGTTTAAAAGTTGGATCAAATCTTTTTAGCCAGTAGTTTGATCACGGGGCATCATATTGATTTAAATATATACTATTATTTTTATATTTTTTATTTCCTTAATTAGTGCCACGTGAGGGAATTGCAAGGATTTAAAAATTTTAAAACTTATTTTTGTCTTATTTGAGGGCAACAATACCTGGACATATGCTCATTTATTGAGAAGCTACATGAAAAAATGGGCAGCTTGAGGAGGATATTTTGAAGTTAAAAATAGTTAGTTTTATGAGAAGAAGAATAGAGCAGCAAAAAAAGGAAAGAACAGAACAACAAAAACAAAGGAGGATAAAAGAGGACAATAGAGAATATTAGAGATCAACAAAAGGAATGTTTTGTTAGTGGCCATAGAGGATCGTAGCTAGCAGAAAGAGGACAAAGAAGAGTGAAAGAGGGAATTTTATTCTAAAAATATCTAAGTAAATGTATATGTAAAAGTGTTTAAAGCAATATCTTTGAAATTAATATAATATTTTCCTATTTATTTCTATTGCCTCTGTGTGTGTATTCATGACTATTTTTGTTAGAGGTCATTGTTTTGAAAGTATAGTCAGTTCTATGCAAGTTTAAAGTAGTTTACATTGCTGAAATTCATAACAGTCACCTACAACCACTACTGCGGGTACCCGTAGCCACAATCTAGTTTTTACAGCAAGCTAGTTTATGCCTCTGCATTTATTTTTATGCTTCCAGAATTAATTGTTTAGCTTTAATCACATTTCTAAACCTCTGTAGAGGTTGTGTGAGTTGCTTACAACAACACAACCTCTCCTTTTCTACCTACTTGCTTGATTTGAGGTGAGTTTTTAGGCACCGACAAGGAGGTGGTGCCATCAAATAGCCTGCATGGCCTAAAAAGCTTATAACATCCTTCTATTATTATGGAACTAGTAATTTTTTTATCACCTCAATTTTACTTTGTTCAACTTGGATACTAGATGTTGTGAAATATAATATCCCAAGACTATTCCTTATTCCATCACCATGTAGCACTTTTCATTACTAAAGAAGATATTATGGTCTTGATAATGATGTAAAAATTTCTCAATATTTTTCAATGCTTCATCATAAGTATCACTAGATATATGTATTGAAATGATCCTTATACACTTGCATAAAGTCATGAGTGAGATTTGGAAAGATAAAATCCTTCTAGAATGTCACAAGGACATTACAAAGTCCAAATGAAAGTACTAAATAAGTATAGGTTCTCCATGGATAGGTGAATGTTGTCTTATCTTGATCTTCTAGTGAAATCCTTATCTGGTTGTAACCACTAAATCCATCTAGAAAGGAGAAATAATTCCATTGTAGTTAAAATGACCGAGGAGAGTTGACATAGAAACTGACCAATTTTCTCTAAATTCAAAAACATAGCTCAGATTTGATCTCAATATACTCTGATTAAAACATTCATGAGTTGAATGTAATCATTCATAAATAGAATTGAGAAAAGTAATAACCAAACAGTGAACTAAAATAACAACAACACATTAAAGCAGTGAGAACTCAGAGGAACAAAGAGACACAAGAAATTGTCGAGTGGAAAACCCTCCTGGGGTATAAAAACCACTCCCGAAATGCCTTCCAGGCTTAATCTTTTGAACAACTATTCACAATGCCTTATAGGCTAATTTTTGAGCACCCACTCAAGGAGCACCAACCCCTCATTTAGAGATATCTATCTCAAGGAGCACCAACCCCTTAAATTATATTTCTGAACAATAAAAATATCTCAGAGGATCTCTTTGTTTTCAGTTAAGCACATATTTCTCTATTTTCTCGTCTACAGAATACCTTAAAGATTCAATAATTGAATCCCTAAAATACTATATAGAGAAGAAATTTACAATATCTCTACATCTTGTTATTCAGATTTTATTGTAGAGTTTATCCATACATTTTTCATCTGACCAAGAAGGAATGATAATCTTAGAATTACAACAACAATAACATAAAAGAGTTTTCTGCTTCTATTTATACAACTGCTAGATAGGTAACTGTCTTCAGGAGTAACGATTGAACAACCAAACAAAACAAGAGCCATTTCACCCAGCTAAGAGTCATCCCCTCAACAAGTTTGGAAACTTATGGGGATCATTTCACTGCATAAAAAGCACAAGCGCCCACCCGCGAGAAAATCATAACCTCTAATGCATGAAAGACAATACTCAGTTAGGGCATCATTTGTCATATAAGTAACAGAGATGCAGAGAGCAGTTAAAGAAAATGGTGATTATAAACCAGTATGTACAGCATGAAACACATAAATAAAAATACTAGACAAATCTGCAACTCCCATGGCTCCATCAACCACTATCGAGCTTCCATCCAGAGAGGCGCATCAAACATAGCCGCCATACCATTCATTTTTGAACCAAAAACGAATTTCATCCTGACAATGCCATTACAGGCAGCAACAATAGTAAAGAATAGTTTATGAAACTTTCTCATGATGGCGGCCAGGCTAGGGTTTGATACCCAGCTAAAAGAATAAAATCAAAAAGTTTACCCTAACATTCTTTTTAATCGATGTAATGGTATCCGAAGGAAACTTTAATCGTTAATCATACTTTGGTTCCTTCTGTTTCATCGTGACCCTTCATTATCGGGCAGACCCTATAGAGAATTCACTTTGTTTTGTTGAAAGCCCCGAGCTCACAATAGATCACCAAGACATTAATGTTCTCACACCGACATAAACCTTTTGTCTTATGTGCTTCGCTATAACATTATGATATCGGGGAGACCTCTTGTAGAGCACACCATGTCTTTCCGAAAGACTTCATCCACTTGTGTGTCACTGTGACATTATACTGTCAGGGAGACATTATACAACCAACATTGAGTTTCATCGATGGGCTTCCTTAGTGTATTATTCATTCGCTGAGACATAAGGAAACTTCTCACCAAGATTCCCTTTAGTTTCATTCACTATCGTTGTGACCATACGATATCGAAGAGACCTCTCATAGATTAGATTTTGTTTCACCGAAGGTCACTTGATACACATTGTCTCCGTAACATATCACTCTCGGGAAAACCTATTTCGAAGAGAACATCTCTCATCGATGAGAAATTTGAAATAAGTCATTTGAAAAGTCATTGTAACTTCAAAATATCGAGGAAACATCTTGTAGATCATTTCAGTCATACCAAAACACCCCGAATTCACACCTATTCGCCGAAACTTCCAGAAAGTCCTACCGAAGGCAATTGTCCAACGATGGTCGGTGTAACATTGCACATTCACTATGACCCTTTGCCGAAGCCTTAAGCTCTTGCTGATGTGTTTCCATTTAATCTCCGATCAGTGTGACATACCAATTTCACTGAGACCACATACTGACGGAATAACATATGCCGATAGAGATCACTTTCTATGGCCGAAACAAAAAAGAGGTCTTGCCGACAGCTGCCAGTATGTTAAATTCAATCGACATGACATCAAAAATGTCTTTCCGATAGGCAACACAGACATTTCAAAAATGGATCGGGGAGACCCTGCCATTCTCATGCCGAAATGAGTAAGCCCGAATGAGAAACAACCAATACCTTTAGACAAATGAGATGTCAGAACCAAGGTAAATGTAATGCCTTCAAAAATGTGAGATCAAAGAATGTAATCAAATGGCTTGTAATCATGTGAAATACACCAGTGGTATGCAAAGAGAACCATCCTGAGACTGATCATCAAAGAGAACTAACTGAAAGAGATTTTGTCATCAAGGACAAACTATAAACACAAAGATCCAATAAATTCTTCCCAACTAGAGAATCCAACACTTGATCAATGAAAGACAAAGGAAAATGGCCTTTTTTGGTGGTTGAAGTAAGCTCTATGTAATCCATATATACTTTCCATTTCCTACCCTTTTTAGGAACTATAAGAAGAAATTATACCCACTAACTATCGGATATAGGGTAGATAAAACCAACATCAAAAAATTTTGTAATTCAACTTTCATAATTTCCTAAATAGTATGGTTCATTCTTATTTGAGGTTATTCAATTATTCTAAATCCTCTTTGATGTATGTTCTTAGAGTACACATATTAGGGTCTAGGCCTTTCATGTCATGATAGTCACAAGAAAATGTTTTTTGACGGGTTTGCAACATGGAAATTAACTCTACTTGTTCTTGTGTGTTCAAATGACTATTTATGTTAAGGAATCTCCCTGGAGTTATTTCAACCTACTTAGTCAAGGTTATCATGGAGGAAGCATCTACATATGACTTATTAAGATAAAAATAATAAGATAGCAGCTCATGAAACATGTTTGCAGATGAAATGTAATAAATGGAAGAAGTTGTAGGAGGGACACTATACATAGTGGGCATGATAGACATGAGCTAAATAAGAGATTTTTTGTGATTCTCATGCATAATTATTTTGCATAATACTAGAGAGTATAGTTCCCTCATCTCATAGTTCAAGCATGGGGCTCTTCTCAATTGTCACTAGTGTATGTAAGGCATTTAGATCATTATCACTGAGGTTTGGCCAAACTGGCTAATCTATCTTAGTAAAGGGTTGTGCAAGTGGATACAAAACTAATTCCTTTGTCACATTCCAATTAGAAATTATCATATCTCTAAACTTGTATCCAATAAAACCATTTGCAGTTGCCAACCATGAAAAACCTAAGATAAGAGGGTATCCTCATATGTAGGCCTTTGTTGAAGAACCATAAAATTTTAAGCGTACTTCCATGAATATAGTGTAATGACTAGATCTTCAATAACACCCTCATGTTTAAAAATTGAGCTATATGCTAATTGGAGTATAGTAGGCATAGTCCAAAGGTCAACTAATTAGAGATTCTACATGGTTTCTCTAGTTATAATATTAATGGTTGTACCTAAGTTAATCAGGGTATTTTGCACGTCATAATGCTATTAATGGACACATGTATAATTGGGTGACCAAGTTCTAGATGTATTTTGGAATGCCCATTTTTCCTAACATTATATCTATCAATTATCTCATAATATGGATAGTTTTAGGGTCTTTTATTTTTATGCCTAGTTTCTTTAAACACAATTCCCATTTTATTTTTTTATAAATTGGAACATCTTTTATGGATTGAAATGAGTTTTTACATAGACATTTTTTGATTTCTCAAGAAAGACAAATTTAGGTTCAAGGTCATGCTTCGTAATATTCAATATTTCTAGGAGTGAAGGTTCCTTATTGATCACTTCCTCCTATTCAAGGTGTTGACTTGGATGATTTGGCTATAGGTTGGCATAGCTATAAGATTCCTCATAGGGGATTTCCATGATCAATGGTGAATTAGGAATAGTTAGTGTCTTCCATGAATGAAGTTGCCAGTTTTTTATCTCAACAACATAGTTAGGATATTGAATAGTGTCATTAGAGTAAGCCTATTAGGTAGGTTAACTATGAGGATTGGGTGAAAGTTGGGATAGTAGTTATGTGTCTCTTGGTGGATAAGGAGAAGGATTAATATGATTTGGAAAAAAAATTGGTTGTATAGGCAATGTTGGTGGTTGCTAAAAATATCATATATTAGAATTAGGCTAAGGTTGGTTTCCCTGCCATTTTTATTGTTGGTACGAAAATTGAAGGGTTTTTAATATTAATTTTGGACGTGTGATTGGTACTACTATTGTGTCTAGGCTCCTTGGGGTTGCATCCATCAAGGTGGCCCATAATTTGGCTATACTAGAGGTTGTTGATATTACTATGTGGAGATTTATTTGTAAACTAATTTGAGAAAGAAGAATTATAAGACAGTGGATCTAGAGGGTTACCTTGTCATTGATTCCATGGTTACCTTTGTATCAGGTAAAATAATTGTTTTTCATATTCTTCTAACTCCTTGAACTTTGCTCGCTCTTAATTTTCTTCTTTAATCGCTACACTTTTTCTCTTGCAGTCCATTTTCTTTTGGCATCAATATGGGTAATATTTTGCTAAATATTATTCTTCATCCTCTTTTTTTTGGATTGAAGGGTTTCAAGTTAAATTTCCATGTGGTTTATTACTTCTTTCTTCACGTCTTTTACCAGGTTACTAAGCTCCATTTGTGAGACAACTGCAGTTCTTTTGGAAGATATTGCTTGGAAACTACGCACATCTTCTTCATCATGGAATGTGAATAGTTCATGCAAAGTTGATAGAAATCTTCCCATGAAACTTGAGATATATCTCCTATCCCTATTAGGTTTCTAAAATCCAAACATTCCCCATTAACTCCTCATAATAATATTAACTTCAAAAAATCTCCAATTAATCGATTTTGTTTTGATTTTTGGAGACATAATAGGAATCTCTTAAGATAGTCTTCAAATGGCTTATCTTCTTGTTGGCTTATCCTAAAAATTTCATCTCCCCTCATGTATCCTACCCTATAGTAGTCTTTTTACTTCTTCAAAAACTTCTTCATGGTCTCCCAATCAGTTATTGAATTTCTCCCAAGTCCCATAAACCATTTAGTGTAGAATCTTTTAATGTGGCTAGAAATAGTTTAGATTTGTGTGCATTTGTAGTATAATCATAGATCCTACAAAGGACATAAAATTTAAATGGGAATTTATTGTGGTCTTCTTTTATAATCCCGTGGAAGTTAGGGAGAGTAGAGGGTGATATATTTTTCATGGAAACATTCATATCCTAATTGATAAAGGTAAATTCAAAGGTAATGGTTTCAAGAGGTTGTTCCTCTTCTCCAGTTACATCCCCCATTGTTAAATAGTGAACTAGAACTAGAATCAAGGTTCAAAGGAGGAGATTGATGTGGTGGATTACCTTTAAGTTTTTAGGCTTTAGGTTTTGATGATCCACTTGGTTGTCCTATTTGTATGTCCACCACTACTACAAATATGTCCTTATGAGAAATTTCATTTGGAATAAATATTCATAAAGAATATCTCCTCCTCCACATACAATAGTTGTGAACCACTTCCCTACTTTCTTGCAAATTTTTAATGCAGAATTTGGTTTTTTGTATAGAATCTATTAATCCTAAATATAAAAAAAAAAAAATGTCTCTGAAAATAGGAAATAACTTAAAACTTAGATACTTTCATAGTTTGGCACCATCCTTGGTAACGATGTCAAAAATGTATGATCACCTAGATACAACTAATGATCTAGAGCAATATGGTCATGCACTTCTACTTAAAGGATAGAGTTATCCTACATAATTAAGCATCCATCAATTGTAATATGATACATTGAATTATAAACTGGAGAGATACACTTGAAATGAGGCTTTTATTATTTATGCAGTAAGAGAGTTCTAGGATCTCTACAATACTTTCATTCATTAATAAAATCATAAAATCAAAAGATAAAAATTACTAAATTAACATTAAATTAAATGAATAAAAAGTGTAGCTAATAATAATCATACAAATCACAACTACAAATAAATGTTGAAAACGTGACATAAAGCAAATAAAGGTGTTGTCTAAAGAAAGGAGATCACCTCCATCAGACCATATTTAATATGGAAGTTTCTCCCAACTATAACATTTAAAGTAGAAGCTTCTCACCACCAACCTCAATCTCATCTCTCCATCATCCACATTTTATGCATGTTTTTTATTGTAAAGTATTTTTTGGAGAATTCTAAGACCTCTATTTATCGAGGCATCTATAATCATTTTAGTAAGCAAAAGTAGAAAATAAAAAAGGTTTTGTTTATTGTGCAGTAGCAGCATTCAAATTTTGGGCTCTAATATTATATATTGTTGTGTGTGTTTATTCTTGGTTTCATGAGCATCTTTTATGTACTCTATTTTGCTCTCTTTCCCCTATTTTGTTTACTATGATTATTTCCACTATTGCATAGTTTATTATCACTATTGTCACACACATTCTTTGCTCAAGTCCTAACAATTGGTAACAAAGCCAGGCTGTTGGAAGGTTTGGTGTGTGTAGGGCTTCATTGAGCGAGCATAGAGGCAGCAACAATGAGTAATATGGAGAAATTAAATGGGGCTAAGTTTTCTCTATGGAAATCCCAAATGGAGGATATATTGATTTTGAAGGATCAATATTTTCCAATTGATGGAATATCCAAGAAACCCACAATGATGGCAGATGAAGATTGGAAAAAGATGGATAGAAAGGAAATTGCAACCATTCATAAATATCTCGCTAAAAATTTATATTTTAATGTTGCTGGAGAGAACACAGCAGCAAAACTATGGCAAAAGCTTCATGATCTATATGAGAAGAACACAACATCAAATAAAGTGTTCTTAATGAAGAGGGTATATAATCTTAAGATGAAGGAGGGTGTTTCGGTTGCAGAACATTTAAATGAATTTAATATCATTACTAGTCAGCTTGCCTCTATTAAAATTGTTTTGGATGATGAAATTAGAGCTATTTTACTAATGTGTTTTATGTCAGATAGTTGGGAAAATTTAATTGTCACTATGAGCACTTCAGCACCTACAGGAACCTTGAAGTTTGATGATGTCAATAGTAGCATAATGAATGAGGAGTTGTGACGAAATTCAATTATGAAAAACTAGGGAGGAGAAGCTCTAGCCCTAGCTGATCATGGTAGGAGGATTGATCGAGGCCATCAAGGATGCTCAAGATCAAGAGTCCAATCCAAATCAAAAGGGGGCAGGATCACTTGTTATCATTGTGGAAATTCAGGGCACATGAAGAGAGAGTGTCAAGTTTGGAAGAAAAAATAGAAAGATCAAAATCAAAAGCTAACTAGCACAAATGAAAGTGATACCACTGTTATAGCTACGAATGGAGATTTTTTACTTACTATTTTAGTAGAAGATGTATGCTTGTATACCTCTAGCAGTAGCTTTGATTGGATCCTTGATTCTGGGGCATCTCACCATGTAACTCCATGCAAACAGAATTTTTTTGCATATAATCCTAGTGATTATGGTAGAGTGCATTTGGGAAATAATCATTTTTGCAACATTATCGGAGTGGGAGATGTCAAGATCAAGACGAAGGAAGAACAAGATATCCTACTGAAAGAGGTTAGGCATGTACAAGAAATGCACATGAGCCTAATCTTTGTGGGACGATTAGATGATGAAGGCTATTTTGTAAGCTTTGAAAAAGGTGGCTAGAAAATAAATAAAGGAGCATTGGTCATGGCTAAAGGACCCAAGACCAGGACTTTGTATACATTGATGAAAATGATAGAAAGATCAGATACATTTGTTGTTGCAAACGAAGGAAACTCAATAGATCTATGGCATAAGCGCTTCGTTCATATGAGTGAGAAGGGCCTAAAAATCCTCATGGGAAAGAATTTTCTACCAGGTTTGAAATCTTATAATCTTGATCTT
>VDFB02231222.1:0-15207 GCA_007258455.2 Sequoia sempervirens | reverse complement strand
ATAATAGATAATCTGTACTTTCCCCTGTTCTGCCTGAATCCATAGCCCAATTCAAATATCTGAAATACCTTGATATCAGTGGCACCAAATAGGCTTCTCTTCCGAAAGAAATCTGTGATCTTCACTGTTTGGAAGAGCTATACTTAAGCAGATGCAGTTTAGAGGCCCTGCCTGAAGCTTTTGGAAATCTTATTAAGCTAAAGTCTCTTGATGTTAGTTACAATTTCTTGTCAGAATTTCCATCAACCTCTCAACGATTGGAATCTTTAGTGAATCTAAAGATGGCCCCGAATGAACAACTTATAGTATTTCCTGCGCTTCCAGAATATCTCGTCGCTCTCAATGCAGAGGATGCTCAAAATTGCAAGCAATATCTCTCGACAATGATATGAAAGTTTTGAAGACTATGGATTTATCTCACTGCGAAAGTCTTACCACGCTCTCAACACTACTCGGGTGGAAATCTTTGAGAGATCTCAAACTGGAGGGATGTAAGCAACTTGATAAATTGAACCCTCTTCCAGAATGTCTTGCTTCTCTACGCATTTCAGGATGCCTAAAGTTGCAGAAAATCTTCTATGTTTTGTTGTTAAACTCAATATTGATGGAGATTAAAACTTTTGAAGTTCCTTCGCGCATGAAAGGAGATGACAGTGGAAGATTTATCTTGCGAGTATGCATTTGGCAAAAATCAATTACTCATGGGGGCACGGCGAGCTGTTCATACTCTGTACAAGATCGATGGTCACAACATGGGAATCTGGTGTTGCTAAGGCATATGGAATTTCTCGCCTTGAAAGAAGCTGCTACTTCTCAAAACGTAATACCTTTTTTGCAGATGTGGGGATTGTTGTCGGCTTCCAATGACATAAAACTTGATGAGCGTAAGGAAATTAAACTGAAGTAGTTACCGAAACACTTTGAGGACGGGAATTGTAGAGGGCTAAAAATAGTTAAGCTTTTCAAATTTTGATTGTCTCTATCTAAATTAAAAGTGTTTTTATATTATTGTATATTTGTTAATGAGAAATAGTGATATGCATTTTTATATTATAAAATTGAAAAAATAAAAAAATCAATTTATATAAAAGCTAGTGAAATAGAATCATTAAATCACATTTTAAAATTTAAATTGGAAATAAAAATAATAAAAGAAATTATAAAATTATATTATTATACTTTTTAAAATATCTATTTATTCTATTTTATATTATTTATGTTTATTTATATCTTTTTTAATAATAATTATGTACTTTAATTAAAGAGTGCTTGAAAAATTTTTTAGAGTGGCAAACAAGTGTGTGAATTGTCAAATAATTTGAATTGGAAATTGGGTAGGAACTGCCATATCTAGGCCAAGGGATGTGGGCCCTATTGAGGCCTCTTTGTTTCTCAACATTCCTCATAGGGGAGTGTATCTCAACCTCTACATTGGACTATGAGGCTTGTGGGAAATTTGGTGTATTGTGGTTACTCTACATTGGGCATTTCTTTAGGAGTGGTTCATTCTAAGGCATGGGTCTCAAAATTTCAAACTTGCTAGTAGATAAAATTGCCTCTTCCACGGAAAATGTATTTATAGGTAAGTTCTTCATTTCCCATCAAAATATTAAAAATGTAGTTAGGAAATGGGCTGAATCTATAGCGAAGGTGAAAGTAAGGTAGTGTTTAGTGCTATGGTACAGGGCCTTTTCGTTTTCTCTTTCTCTTTATTTGAAGATCTCAACAAGGTTCTTATTGAGAGTCTCTGGTTTATGTAGAAAAATATCTTCTCTCTACAAGTGGAAACTCGGTTTTGACTCTTAGGTTGATCTATGTGCTATTGCCCCTATATAGATTAGCCTTCTCAATTTACCCCTTAAATTATGGGACAAACAAGTTTTCATGGGTAATGAAGCTATTGTGAGAGAGGAGTGTGTTGAAACCCATAAATTTGATGAATTTATAGTGCTTTTTGTTGTAACTTTGTGCTAACCATTGTGATTCCCATCAATTATAACCAATCTAAGAAATATTAATGGTGTATCATGCTCAATTGCCTCTAGTAATTATATTTTCCCCTTGCTAGGCTCTAGCGTAAACCCCATTTACAAAAAGTTCCAACAATGACTAAATACTTAACTTTTCAGGCTTTCAGTTGTCTACATACTTGCATGCCAACTCTTTCACTCCCGAGTTCTTCCCTCTTTTCCCTTCTTACCATCATTTGACTAAGTGTTTTGACATTTCCTCTTATCCTTAAAATTTTATTTCTAAAAGCAATATTTAATGCATTTCTCAACATTTGCAAGTAGGATAAAGTGATGCCCATGTTCCTTTATGGTTTGCATGCCTCATTTCTATGAAAGGGCCATTCATAGTTAGATTTTGCTACAAATTTTATGAGGGGTTTCCCTCCTCATTTGTGTGGTCATTAATGTAAGGGCATGGTGGCATAGTGTGTGACCTTGTGAAGGTGATGTAAGAAAATGTGGGATGCAATGTACAATTTTAGATTTCCATGGTTCTTTCCTCGAGGGTCTCTTCATGCCGTAAAAGGATATATTTTTTAGTGATTAAGGGAGAAGGAAGGAGGATAATTTTTTTTGATAGAGAGTAGTTGCAGAGCTAGCATCTAAGAAAGATATTCATAGGAAACTATAGGGTTTCTATTTCTAATTCTAGGTGTAGCTATTTTCATTACCAATGATCACGGGTTTTCTAAGAACTTGTAATAATGTTGTAGATTAATTGATTGATTAATGGGTAGGAATCAACCTTAGTTGAGTGTCACCTTATGTATGGTATGCATTTCTAAATGTATGTTGTTTAGTTTTTTAACTAGAAGTTTATAAAATCCTTGCAAAGCTTTTGCATGGTATCTTTTCAATATAATAAAGGAAATTGTGTGGTTATGCTTGAGGATTTTTGTAATGACAGAAATTGTACACCCTTCTTGGAGATGGTACAATTTCTCACTTAATTTGGGAATGGTTAACATTAAAATGGACCTAATGTCCCCCTGATCTAGTGTTGTAATTTATTTTCTACATTCACATTGGATCTAGGGTCCTTTCAAGCTAAATTGACCTAAATTTGCATTAATTTAATTTTGTAAAGTGTATTTATTTTCACCTTCACATTAAGTTTAGGACCCCTGTAAACTAAATGAACTTAATTATGCCTTATTTTGGCTATTGTAAAGTGTATCCTAATGCTTTCATACTAATCTAGGGTTTCATTAAATAATTGGGCTTCTTTATGCCTTATTTGGCCTTATTTTGCATCTGTAAGCCTTAATTAATGCATCTTTCTAAGGATAATACTGGCATTCACCAGTATCCTATCATAATTCAGGTGTTTCTAGGTTGTGTAGCCAAAATTTAGTGATCCAAGACTCATATGCCAGCTTGCGCGTATGAGTCCCACCTAGGTTTTAGAGGCCCAATCTAGATTTTACATGATTCTAAGCATTTTTGAAAAGTGTGTGACCCCATAGTTAATCCTAATGGGACTCATATGCTACTTGTGGCATATGAGTCCCATGTGGCTCAAAATCAAATGTAATTCAAATTCTTGGCAGAATTTTTTCCTCCTAAATCTGATGTCAACTTGTAGTGTTGTAATTTTGAGAAATTTCACATAAAAAAGTATAAATACAAGGTTATTTCACTCATTTTCACCTAGGAATTTCAAGAGAGCATTCCTAATAGCAAGTTTATGATTACAAGACTTCACAAGAGTGTCAAGAGAGTTTACAAGAGCATTTCTAATGCATTCAAGGGAAAAATTCTTCATCAATTATTGCAACAATTCAAGATCCATCATCATGTCAAGGTTATCAAGCATCAAGAATGTTGTTAAGCTAGTGTTGTGATGTTGCATTCAAGATCCAAGATTAAGAATTTTCCTACACTTATCTCAAGATCTAGATCTACATCCTTCATGGCCACTTCATGTTATTGTTCATGTTTCATGTTTCATTTTTTATGTCTCTTGTTTCATGTTCTTATTTCATTATCTCATCATTTGGTTTAATTACCTAAAAGGGGTTTGACCAAGGAAAACCCCTATTCTCTAAAAAATAAGTTTTTCTCTCCCTACATGTGTGATTGCAGATCCAGGTATCTTAGAGCTTGAATATTCTTTGAAGATTAGGTTATAAGGTTGGAGAAAGTCATCAAGTTTTCACAAGGTTGATATCTTCACGACAAGTCACCTACAAGTTGCAAATTAGGGTTTCATATTTGGAAATGAAGTGTGGAAGAAAGAGCAGAGATTGGAGACCTAATTTAGATATTAACCCTCCAAAAAAGCTAAGTGGAACTGATATGCCACTTGTGGCATATGAGTCCTAGTACAAGGCATTTTCTAGATTTTAGTTGTTTCAAATCGTACGCTTTTAGATTCTAGTTTTGGCATAGAAGCCCTAGTCTGGGAATAAATCACCCAGACTAGCATATGACTCCGAATGGGAATCAAAGAGCAAGATTTTAGGGTTTTGGAGCTTTTTTTAACCTCATCCTTCTTCCAGGTGCACCTCTATTCATTTTCAATTTGTCATTCAATATTTTAGTTTCATTTCCTAGGTCATTTAGTTAGGTTTTGCATAGTACTTTGCATCTCATTTACACCTCTTGTATTTCCAAGCCCTAGCTTGGTAGTGAACCCTCTTATTGTCTTTAATCACCCCCTAGGGTACCTTATTGCAAGATCTCTTGCTCCTTTTCTATCCTTGGATTGAGACCTCTAAGGTTTCCTTGAGTGTAACAAGTGCGGAATAGGAATCCTACCCTTATGCTCCATTCCTTAAAGGTGGGGCGTACTATTTCCATTGCTACATTTTTTGTGAACTCGGTGTAAACACCCCTTTCTAATTTGGAGTGCATCATAGTCCTAGATCTAGCTTGCATTAACTTTGCATTAGGGTTTTGCATTAGTTAATTTGCATCCAGGGTTTCTAAATCTTGCATTAGTGAATGTGCATTTAGATTGCATTTTTTCATCTTAGATCATTAAATTCCATCTAAAATCTACACTTACACTTAACCTGGACATCATCCTAACCCAAAAACAAAACATTCACATAGAATTTGTTGAAAATGGTGCAAAAAACCTAATTTGAGATTCATTCACCAATCTGGATGATTTAGTCCCTATAGAGGTTGTTTTTCCTACTTTCTAGGATTTTTGTGTTGTGCATTTTTTAACATTTGAACCCTTGAAAAACCTTGACTGGGACTCATATTCCCCTCTAGGAAATTTTTTCCTAGAAATCATCCGTAAAACTACCTTTGAAAACATTAAAAACCTTATTTTTCCACTTCTTTTTGCTGTCATTAATTATCTATTTTAGTTGGCTAAGTTTTTGTTACATGCATTTCACCAAATCTAGCTTAAATTAGTTTATTTCATGCATTGCTTAATTTCAAATTTTCATTTACAACATTTAATTTCAAGTTGTTGCATAGTGTAATCAGTAAATTACCTTGTTTGAAATCAAAAAATTGCATTTACACATTTCATTCTAGATCTTTATATTGCATTTTAAGTCTCTTTCCATTTTAAGTTTGCATAGATTACTTTTCACAAATGTTCTGTTGAGTGTTGTTTTTCATTGATGTCAAAAGTAAGTGATGTTGAAGTTGTTTTAGAATGTAGGATTTCTTAGGACATCTTGATCTTAGTAGAAGTTGCTTTGGTTGAAGTTGCTTCATTAGTGGTTGAAGTTGATTTTCATCAGAATGTTTTTAATGCATCTATGATATGTTGTTTATGATGTCACATATGATAGAGTTCAAAGGAGTTCTCATACTTCACTTCAATTGTTGATTTGGTTGCATGATATAATGTGCATGAGTTTCATGATATGGTTTGGATTCATGATATGATGTTGATTTCATGTGGTAGGGAGCTATTCACAAAGTGTTAAGGTGAAACAAGGTGCTAGATTCCATGTGGTTGGTGGTATTATATCATGTTTTCATTGAAGGGAGATTGTTGGCATATGGAATGATTGGAATATTTTGAGTATGGTGAATTGGCCTTTAATGTTGATCATCTTAACATGATGATGGTTCTGCAAGTGTGATAGACATTCATTCTCTCAAGAAAATTTTATAAGATGATTGGTGTATGTTGATGTCATCAAGAGCTTGTACTTGATTTTTAATTGTCATCATAGCAAAAGTGTTGATACTTGGTCAAAGTTGGATGTCAGGGTTAGAAAAATAGTGATAATTTTTTTTAGGGTTTGTATATGCAATATGGGATGAAGAATGAGGGTTTTGTATTTTTAAAGACCCAAAACCTAAAAACCCTAAGTGTTTAAAGTCTTAAAACCCTATTATAAACTATGACTTTTTTATGAGAGAGAACTTTACTTATGTTTTGATGATGACTTCTTATCACAAGTGAAGTCACTTAAGGTGACCTTTTGGAGGGTACTTAAAACATTCAAATACTAGCCCCAACTCCTAGTTGTTACTGGTTCTCATGGTGACACTCTTTAAGTTGAGCAGGAGTTTTTTAATCAATGGTTCTAATGAGCACACAAAGGAGAAGATCGACAGGTGATATTCAAATGAATTCCCAATGGTAGCAATCATACTGCATGGTTAAAATTTAATGGGTAGTTGGATGACGGTGGCAAAAACTGTCTTTATTTAGTTTTGGAATGAACCAAGTGGGTGAGAAAATTTGATAAAAGGGTCTATGGGGTGGTTTTGGTTTGGATGGTTCGATGTTTGAGTACATCTTTATGATACCTATGAGAAAATACATATAATGGTCTTATTTTGAATAGGTTTCGAATGTGAGTTTAAATTAGTAGTGTGAATGTAATCTTAGTTTGCACAAGGTCTGATATAATGGCTTTATTAAAGTAGAGTGACGTTGTGTGGTTATTGGCAGTGTTTACAAGAGTGGTCTGTAGAAGAAGAAGTCTTTTGTGTTGATGAGTGTTTCGAGTTAGTCAGAGGTATATCTACAAAATGATATGAAAAATTCTCATAACTTGAATATGTTTTGTGTGTGGTAGGGGACTTAAACTTGAAGTGTAATTTCAATGTGTAAAAGAATGGCTCAGATTGTGATGTTGAAGGAGTTATGTTGAACTATTGATATGTGAATGGTTTTGACTGTATAAGTTTACACAAGAGATGATTGTGTGTTTTTTTTGTAGAAGAAAAACTTGGAGTCTTGGGTTGATGTGCTGATTTTTCACTTAAAAGTAGTATTGAATATATGTCAAAGAAGATGTGAAACTAATATGTGTGGTGATTTTAATGCATTGTAGTGAAATAGAGAAACCCTCTGTAATCTTTATGTTTTTTTGGAGTGATGTATGTTTTCCAGTTCTCAGGCATAGATTTTTCTAGTGAGGCATGGTGTTTTGTATCCAGTGAGGCTTATGTTGCTAGTGAGGTATTTTGTGTCCAATGAGGCATAAAAAGTAGCCAATGAAGCTCTATAATAAGTGGGAATTTATTAAGCTAGTGAGGAATTTTCCAGAGTGGTTTTTTATCCCTATGAGGGTTTTCTACTCATAAATCACTATGGTATGGTTTCTTATTATCTTTGGTCTTCTTGATATTCATTCCACTCATAATATTGGGTTTTGATGTTTTCAGCTTGTGTGATCTTATTATGTTCTATATCATTTAAAGTTTGAAATATTTGCATGCATGTGACTTTACTTGGTGAATGAACAATACTGAAGGCTGCATTCCATATATTCATAGTTGTGAAAGAGTATTTAAACTGAGTTTAAATTTGCCACCCTTTAATCGATTCACCCCCCTCCAGTGAAAATACCTAACAAGTGAGTAATGTGAGCTAGACCTCTAGCAAACATTTTAACCTATAGCATATGATATTTCTATGGTCTGGTATATTCATTCTAATGGTCGCATTATAATTACTCTCGAGCTGATCATCTGATAGTGGATTTTTTTTTGATTTGGTGCTATTCATTAGTTGGTGATCCATGCATAGTGTTATTAGTTTATATTTGTGACAGTCTATAAGGATTGATGCCAAAAGTACTATTCAACAAGTTGATGATTATGCATTTCTCTTTGATATTTGACTACTATGAGTGTTATGTTTTAAGATTTTTTCCTTGTCTTCTCTGTAGACTTTTGTCACTATTCAATGATCTTTACACTATATATTCAACACTCTTTTATGTGTCATTTGAGAAGGAAAAATTGTGAAGTATGAACTACAATTGTTAGTTTAATCTCTGACAATAGTTTTTGTCGTCACATTTGCTTGTTTCCTTGCACATGGTATGTGTGGACAAAGATTTTAAAATGGTTTATGAAATGAACTTGTGTGGCCATCGATTCATACTTAGTGGATAATGGACTTGCCCAATATAATGATAGTATGCTTTGGTAACTAATAACTTCTTGGTTGATAGTTGAAGTGAAGTAAATGAAGGCATGCCAAGTGCACTTTGGTAATCACTATCATGTTGCCTTGATGCTAAGTTGAATGATGCTTAAAAGTTGGAATTTTTTTTGTGAAAGTGGTATTGACACTGAGATCAAGTAATGGTTAGCGTATTGCAATACGGTCTTCTCTGTCAGAACTGTAAATGTGAGTTTGTGGTGGTTAGGGCAGTACATTGCCTTGAAGGAAGTTTACTTGTCTTGACTTGTCACTACAACCTATAATATGATTTCCTAATGTTTATCCTGATTGTGTGTTCATGACAACAATACTTGAGGACATCGATAGTGGATTAGTTCATTTTGAGGTGTGCTCCTAAAAGCCAAGAGGATATTGACAAGTTTATAGTTGTAGATAAGGAGATTAACATTTTTCTCAGCCAAGGGGGATTGGTCATTGACAAGTGTTTTGACACAGGGGGAGATAGTGGATACACAGTGAAATCACAATGAAATCATGAAATCAATGTGTGGTATTAATGTGGAGTACTACTTTGCTCTTTCAAATCAATGAAAATTGTTTCAGTTTTTTTCTTATGACAATGGCTTTCATTGAAGGTGAAAAAGTGCTTGCTTATGATAGTGAATGGTTTTCATCTATATGTAGGATAGTGATACAATGCCCTTCATGATTATCTCAGTCTAAGTCTTATATTCTTGTAGCATTTTTATAAGTCTCTCATAGTTGAACTGTGGCACTTTTCTCTATTGACATTTGTTTTTCCTACATTCAGTGGTCTTCTGGAGTTTGATAGGATTTATGCTCAAATATTTGATATCTCAGTCATTTAGCATTTTGAAGATAGTCTGTTTGGTGCTTTGGAATTTGTTGCTTACTAATAGTGGGACTGTGTATTCTTTGCTTTGAGACAGTATGTTCTTTGTTTCTTTGGAATTGTTATCAAAGGGGGTAAAATTTTTGGATAGTTTGTAGATTTGCAGTGGATTTGCAGGGATTTGCAATGAAAATTTTCTTTAATGGTTGCTTCTATTTGCTTGAATAAGAATAATGACAATATACCTAATGTTCTTAGCATTTGCTTCCGTGTTTTTTTGTAGACATTTTCTTCACTAAAAATAATGATAGTGTATTTGCTTTGTACTGTTGCAGTGAACAATGAAGCTATCCACTGAAATACACTTTGGTTGGCTTTGAATGCACTTTGCTAGATTCCCTTGAAAGTGGTGGTAGTGGTGCTCAACCATTCTTAGTAGTGTGTGTTGTTTCTTTAGATCTTGATAGCCAAAATGGTTATAGTGACCTTGTGTTTACATGGACAGAGAGCTAGCATAGTAACCTTTGCTTTGCAATTCGAGTAGTAATTTTGGAGAAGAGAAAATCCAGAGGTACATGGTAGTTAGACAATGGATTTCTAGATCACTAGTATGCAGTGGAAAGTGAAGACTCTAGTGGTACTTTGGTGGTAAAGATCTTTCTTGACAGTACTATAAGTTTTTAATCTTCATGAGTGTGATTTGTTACTGTTTGTCAATGATGTATTTTTCCATGAAACCATCTTGTCAATACTTTTCTTTCCTTCAATGAAGCTCTTTTGTAGGGGGATTGATGCTGCTAGAATCCTTTGTCATTTGATTTCAAAGGGGGAGAGAGAAAATGCAGTGGTGAGTTTTTCCATCAATGAGAGAGGGGGATATTGTTGAGTGTTTTTTTTCATTGATGTCAAAAGTAAGTGATGTTGAAATTGTTTTAGAATGTAGGATGTCTCAGAAGGCCTTGATCTCAGTAGAATTTTCTTTGATTGAAGTTGCTTCATTAGTGGTTGAAGTTTCTTTTCATCAGAATGTTTTTGATGCATCCATGATATGGTGTTTATGATGTCACATATGAGAGAGTTCAAAGGAGTTCTCATACTTCACTTCAGTTGTTACAAAGCTTTGGTTGCATGCTATAATGTGCATGAGTTTCATGCTATGGTTTGGCTTCATGATATGATGTTGATTTCATGTGGCAGGGATCTATTCACAGAGTGTTGAGGTTAGACAAGGTGGTAGATTTCATGTGGTTGGTGTTATTATCTCAGGTTGTCATTGAAGGGAGATTCTTGGCATATGTCATGATTGGCATATTTTGAGTATGGTGAATTGGCCTTTAATGTTAATCACCTTAACATGATGATGGTTCTGCAAGTGTGATAGAGATTCATTCTCTCAAGTGTTTTATAAGGTGATTGGTGTATGTTGATGTCATCAGGAGCTTGTGCTTGATGTTTAATTGTCATCATAGTAGAGGTGTTGATACTTGGTCAAAGTTGGATGTCAAGGTCAGAAAAATAGTGAAAATTGTTTTTAGGGTTTGTATATGCAATATGGGATTAAGAATTAGGATTTTTTATTTTTAAAGACCCAAAACCTAGAAACCCTAAGTGTTTAAAGTCTTAAAACCATATTGTAAACTATAACATTTTGACGGGAGAGAAATTTACTTATGTTTTGATGATGACTTCTTATCACAAGTGAAGTCACTTAAGGTGACCTTTCGGACGGTACTTAAAACATTCAAATACCACCCCCCAACTCCTAGTTGTTACCGGTTCTCACAGTGACACTCTTTAAGTTGAGCGGAAGGTTTTTAATCAATGGTTCTAATGAGAACATGAAGGAGAAGATCGATGGGTGATATTCAAACAAATTTCCAATGGAAACGGTCATACTGCATTGTTAAAATTTGACAGGAAGTTGGATGACAGTTGCAAAAAACTATCTTTATTTAGTTCTAGAACGAACCAAGTGGGTGAGGAAAATTGATAAAATGGTGTATGGGGTGGTTTTGGTTTGGTTGGTTTAATGTTTGAGTACATCTCTGTGATACCTATGAGACAATGCATATAATGGTCTTATTTTGAATAGGTTTCAGATATGGATTTAAATTAGTAGTGTGAATGTAGTCTTAGTTTGTACAAGGTTTGATATAATGGCTTTATTAGTAGAGTGACTTTGTGTGGTTATTGGCAGTTTTTACAAGAGTGGTATGTAGAAGAAGAAGTCTTTTGTGTTGATGAGTGTTTCGAGTTAGTCAAAGGTATATCTACATAATGATATGAAAAATGCTCATAACTTGATTATGTTTTGTGTGTGGTAGGGGACTTAAACTTGAAGTGTGATTTCAATGTGTAAAAGAATGGCTTAGATTGTGATGTTGAAAGAGTTATGTTTAACTATTGATATGTGAATGGTTCTGATTGTAAGTTTACACAAGAGATGATTGTGTGTTTTGTCTGCAAAAGAAAACCTTGGAGTCTTGGGTTGATGTGTTGAGTTTTCACTCAAAAGTAGTATTGAATATATGTCAAAGAAGATTTTGAATTAAGATGTGTGGTGAGTTTAATGCATTATAGTGAAACAGAGAAACACGAGTTGTACTCTTTATGCTTTTTCTAGAGTGATGTATGTTTTCTAGTGAGGCATGGAGTTTTTCCAGTGAGGCATGGTGTTTTGTAGCCAGTGAGGCTTATGTTGCTTGTGAGGTATTATTTTGTAGCCAGTAAGGCTTTTCTAGTGAGGCATAAAAAGCAGCCAGTGAGGCTCTATAATCAATGGGAATTTATTAAACCAGTGAGGCATTTTCCCGAGTGGTTTTTTATCCGTATGAGAGTTTTCCACTCATAAATCACTGTGTTATGGTTTCTTATTATTTTTTGTTTTCTTGATCTTCATTCCACTTGTAATATTGGGTTTTGATGTTTTCAACTTGTGTGATCTCATTATGTTATTTATCATTCAAAGTTTGAAAGTTTTACATGAATGCGACTTTACTTGGAGAATGAACAATACTAAAACTTGCATTCCATATATTCAGAGTTGTGAAAGAGTATTTAAATTAAGTTTAAATTTTCATACCACTAATTCACCTCTTAGTGGTTGTACTCATGATTCAACATGTTGGTATCTATCTTTTCCAAGTTTTCAAAGAAAAATTTAGTCAATAAGCATGCTATTCATTCATTCAATACATTCCTTGGTTATGTGAGTCTATTAGTGCAAGAGAGTGAAGATGTTGACGCTTCCCTTAAACCTATACCCACTCCTATCTCTCCTATTTGTGGGTATGATGTGATAGAAGAGAATACAATCATAGATAACCATGATGATCATAATTATTCTTCTCCTGATACCTCTCATTTTAGTTACAAAGGTATCTTGGTGAAAGAAGATGCCAATCATTGAGAATCATGAAATTCTTTCTTGTCCTTCTCCTCCTCCTCCTTGGGAAGATATTATATCACAAGAGAATGAGATCATAGACAAATTTCTAAACATCACCTTACCTAGTTTCCATTCATCTTTTTCTTTTGGGAATGTTTTAGTGAAACAGGATGCAATTGAAAGTGAGGATAATAGGTTGGTGCTAGATGATAAAATATTTAAGGTCTATAACAACCTTCTTTATGTTCCTTCCCCTTCCTATCCTATTTTGGAGGACATTATGGGACAAAGGAATGAAATCATAAATGATCATGATAATCATACTTGTTCTTCTCCTATTATCTCTCCTAGTTGTGAAGAAGATACTTTGATGTTAGAAAAATTAATCGATGAAAGTCATGAGAATCTTAGTTGTCCCTCTTCACCTAGATAAACCCTTATTGAGCAAGACAATCCAACCATTGATAATTCTACTACTTGCGATGAATTCATTTTAGAAGAACCAAACATTGAATGTCATGAACATATAGTTTGTTTCTCTCTTAAAAAATCTCCTCCTAGGGAGGATACCATGGTGGAAGAAAATGACAACATTTCAACTTCCTTAGATGTTGGTAAAAAGATAATACTAGACTACCCTTTATTAGAAATACATCAAACCAAGACTAATAAGGTTATGAATGCACAATTTTCCATTAGATCCTCCTAAAAATGGACCTCCTACATACCCTATGGGACATCCTAAGAATCCTCTAATTCTTTACCCACATCACACAACAAAAAAACTCAAAACAAACCTGAACTTATCCTTTACCCACCTAGGAACAATGTTTTACAACAATAAAATTATAATACTATTGCTCATACATATAACACTAGAAACTGATATACAACCACAAAAAAAAACCTTCAACATCCCTCCCATTTCCCAATCCTATCATGCCTAATTGTATCTTATTAGGTCCTCATGAAAAGGAGTATGATCTTGCTGAACAACTTAAGAATAATCCTGCTAAGATATACTTATGGTACCTTATTCAAGCATCCCCTCATTACCATAACATGATTCAAAGTGTTTTACAACAAGCTCCTATCCCTTCCAATGCGTAACCGAATGACATAGTATCCATGATTCAAGGAATAAATGCTCACATTGTTTTCCACGAATGTGAGCTCCCTCCTTTGGAAGTGCAAAAACAAAATGACACCTTCATGATAATGGCTCAATATAAAAGAATAGGGATAAAGAAAACCCTTGTTAACAATGGCTCTGCCCTTAATGTGTGTATTAATGACCCTTTTGGATAGGCTTTGAATGGACAAATAAAGAATTCAACCTGACTTTTTATCTATTAATGGATTTGAAAATGTAGGAAAACAACCGCTTGGTGTGACCACTTTGCCTATTATATCTGGAAAGGCCACATTAGAAACACCAATCCATGTTATGCCTCATGATCTTTCATACAATATTCTTTTGGGAAGACCATGGATTCATGCAATGAATGGGGTGCCTTCTACTCTTCATCATGTAATGAAGTATGTCTACAACAACAAATTTTACACACTCAAAACTAACCTTGACCCAAATAGTTGTTTGAACATTGAGAAAATTAAGGAAAATCCTTTGAAAATATTGATACCCAGTACACAAGTAGAACCTATGCAACAGAAAGACAAAGAAAAACATATTGAGGAAGTCACAAAGCTATTAGAAGATGATTAGGGTTCCTTAGACTTCAAACCAACATTCATGGGAGAATACAAAATCATAAACAAAGACTCTAAAAATAGAAATGAAAAAGTGGTAATGTCAACAAAAAATTTAGACAGTCCTTTGAAAGCATCCACCTCAAGTACTTTAGAAGATCAAGCAAATTACATGACAAACTTTCATGAAGTTGATTATAAATGACCACTAACTCCAAAAGGAATAAAAGAGCTTTATGAAAAAGGTTATGAACTTATGAAACAACTTTGATATAGTGGAAAAGGATGTGGTTCTAAAGAACAAGGTATACATGTCCCTATAGAGCCTCACACAGAAGAAAATACTAGTGGTCTTGGTTATTGTCCCTCGAAAGACACACACAAGCCTTCACTTAATATCAACACTATTACAAAACACCCTTCTAAGCCAACTTTAACATTAATGCATCCTAAACTGATAGACACTAGTGGTCTTGATTATTATCCTTTGAAATAGATGAAAGAAACATAGAAATCCTTGCTTAACATCAATTTCATCATGTAAAACACCAATGATTTGAATTTGATAGATTTTACACCCTCTCGTAAAGGAGAGTACAAAACTGCAATCTAAAGATTCTTGTGTAAGTATGACATCCTATGTACTAAGAAAGAGATCTCTTTGTCACAAAATAAAGGAACATCTTATACTATTGATCAAGAGGGTATCTTGTCAATACTCCTCCAAGATCACTTGATATCTCTCCCTCCACGAACATGAAAGAAATTTTACTACAAGAATCCATTTTGTGCATAGCATAGAGTTCATGGTCATTCTACTAATGAATGTAAGGCTAAGTGATAAAATTCAACATCTTAAGTAGTGTGGTTCTCTTCCTTATGTTGGAGCACCCAATTC
>VDFB02231219.1:0-37703 GCA_007258455.2 Sequoia sempervirens | reverse complement strand
ATATATATATTTAAATCAAAAGCATGAATATAAGCATAATCATAAAAAAATAAGCATAATCATAAATATTGTGTCATCACCTAGATCTTTGGTTAGCTGTGCAAACACAACCTTGTCCCACGTAGGAGGAATAGAAGATGTGTAGCCTCTCCATGATCATAGTTGCTAGCATGTGCTACAACTATTGATTATGATCTAGTAACACGCGTGGGAGTTGAATCTCTCCACTCATGGGCCATTGGACCCTCATCTGTTGTATCATTTCTCTCACCCATCAATTGGCCCTCATCCTCATTCTCATCCTTGTCCTCATCCTCGTCTTGTCTTCATCCTCGTCCTCATTCTCAACTTCGTCCTTGTCCTCTCCCTCATAGTCTAAATCTTCCTCCTCCTCATAGTCCTCCTCTACCTCATCTACAAATAGGTTTGTATGCCTAACCCCTATAACCTCACCTATCTCCTCCTCCTCATCCCTCTAATCTAGAAGAGGCCTCACAAAGCCTATAGGCCTATCCATAGGAAATACTATCTAGTTGGTTGTGCTATGACCCACCACTCCTCATATGCATATGTGACACCGACATCATCAATGTACGAGACTAGGGGCATATCAAGATCATCATCATCTGAATCACTGGATATAAGATCATCCACTTTCAATCATCTTGTATCTCCTAGCCTTCGAGCACTCCACACTGATCCCTTGTAAAATGGTCATGCTGCTAGTGGTACCTATACCTGACTGAACTATCTGATGACACAATCATAGTGGAATGGTCTTACTATGTAATTGTGCCTCCCTCATAAAAATATATCCCTCTGCATCCTCCTCAACTGGTAGGTCTCATCCAGCCACTGTGGTATCATCTGATAGGGTCTCCACAAGATCTCCTCCTAATCCAGAGGTTGAAACTAACTCTATAGAATAGAAGATCCCCATAATTCCATTCTTATATCAATGGATAACTGAATGTGCATGGGTATTCAAGGGCACATAAAGATGTAAATCATATCGGCCTAGTGCATGCCATATGCTCTGGGCACCAAACCTATAGTAGTGTACAATGCACCATGCTCTCGACCTCGTGATAATCGAACCATCCTAGATCATAGTAAATATGTGCAAGCATGTTACGACCCCTTGCATAGATGGTCATGTGATGCTACATCTCTCGTATAATGGGAATTATGCCTCCATCTAGGTGTGCTCCCCAACCATCTGGGACTAGTACTAGGGCTATGGTGAATATCATAATCTATCTCAATAGTGGTGACCGCATGTAGAGTAGCCATTGTAGCTCAATACATGGCCCTACAATCTAATCATAAATTAATGGGATCCAAGATAGTACTATACATCTACTCTCATCTATCTATAGGAATGGTCCTCTATGGAATGGACAGTCTCGCCTTGAATGGGAACTCAAAGAATGTGGTTTACATCCTCCAAAGTGATTGTCATCTCATTGGTGGTGTTTGCATCCTATCTCTCTGCTAATTCCATTAGCATGGCATCATGGTATCTCATGGGAGGTATGAGATATGTCTAATATAATCCACTAGCTTGTAAAGTCTATGTATCCTCCTTTGGCAGTGTCATGATGAGGTCTCATAGGTGACAGAATAGTCTGTCATCGAGATGTTGTCATGACCGAGGTGGCATCTAACAAAAAAAGAAAAAATATCACCTATAAGCATTCCAAAATATTAAATCTATACATCAATATTCAAAAAGTGTGCTAAAGTTTCTCTAGAGTACCTATCTAAGGGTCATAGACACTTTATTCCCTTTCTGAGACACTTTATGAAGAAACCAAACACTTTGTGAAAAAGTGGGACACTTCGCAAAAAGTTGGACACTTCGCGAAAAAGTGGGACACTTTGTGAAAAAAGGGATGCTTTGCAAATTTATCTTCTAGGGTCCTAAATCTACCTAGAAATGCCTAAAACATAAAGTAAATGCGTAAAAATGAAGCTAAGGTAGAGAAGAATCTAGTCACCGGATGTTGCAAGTCACCTCGCCCTGCATCCTAGCATAGGCTATCGAGTCTTTGGGGCATGTATGCTCATACACTCAGCATTCTCACTTGTTCTCCAGCAAATATCACACTACAAGAAGGTAAAAGATAAAATGAATACAAATCACCCCACTTTTTACTCTTATATATGTTCAAATTAGGTCATTTGCATATTAGGGTTAAAAGTGTTGGAATTGATTGATTCAATCGACAGCTCCCATGAAACACCTACAAGCAATTACATATCACAATAGAAAAGATCTAAAAGCAAGATTGTGCTCAATAACCTGAGAGTTATTATTGATGCAAATAACTGGATTAAACCATGTTACCTAGATTAATATTACAAATGAATGTGCATGCTTATATAAGCAAAGCACAAGGAAACCCTATATGTAGATTAACAAGATAAAGACAAGTGTGACAATCTCATGAAATGAGACAACTTGTCCTAAATTTAGTCTAATCTAATAATAAGAATCAAAATAAATATTAAATGCCAACTCCTAAGTTTAGTGTAAGTGAACTAAAGTAAAGAAGGCTCTAATAATTAATTGATGATTAATTAATTATCAAATAATGACTTATCTACTCCAACACGCCCCTTAAGATCAACTTAGGGAGAAAATAAACAACTGATAAAGTAAGCTAAATGATGGATGCATGGATGGGTCCTGGCTACAAGGCCTGATGAGGTACCCATGTACAAGTAAATGAATCTCTCATAACTAGAGAAAAGGAGAAAACCACATGGGAAAAACTCCTCTCCAAAAGAGAGTAAAAGAAATGGTTGTACTAATGCAAGAAGGATAGAAGGAGGACTTAATGTGACCCCCCAAGGACTACTTCTATCATGCAAGTACAATAGATGTTTCCTTGATAGGAGAGAGAAAATGAAGATATGAATCCCCCCATAACGAAAGAGCTCCTATGCTAATGATGAACTCCTGAAAATAAAATATGATCCACTGCTTGCAAATAGCATTTCTCCCATTAGGAAGAAAATGATCTAATGGTGATTGGAGAAGCCAATCCACAAAGATGGGTGATACTGGAATCCAAATCCTTTTGATGTGTTCCTCTGAAAACTAATCACGTGTCCAAATGTTGGAAATCAATGATCTCAATCCATAATCCTATGAAGACTAATATAGAACAAGCTGCAAAGGCAATGAAGATGGTGGGCCAACAATGGTGATGTGGCTGTCAACAAAGAGGAGATGAATTTCCTCAAAGTAATCCTCCAAATTTTTAATATGAGACTCTACAAACAAGGATGATATGTTTGAAAGATATGAATCCCAAGTAGCTATCTCTGGAAGATGTATGATGTCCTGTTGCACTGAATCAATAGGGGCCAAAGATGTAGCGATGCCAAGCTAATCAGGAATAATAAAAGATGATGTAGTTTCAATCTGAAGAGTGGGGACATGAAGAAAAGTCTCTAAACCATTACAACATGCAAGACCTGTGATATACTCAAGCTCCTCTAAAGTATCATCATCAAAGGGTATGGAATTCACATTTGCAAGTGGGATGAGACAATCTGCAATAGGATCCTCTGGGTATAGAGAGATATGAGGGTCTCCAAGGATCTACCAAAGTCATGTCCAAAGTATGTGGGGACATTCAATGTCTGATACAACATACATAGTTTCAAGATCAACACTAGAACATATAACCCCTACAATATGATCTCTGATGATACCCCATGCTGATAAACTCCCTAGTGTGTCTAGTGTAGGTATGATTCCATACGAATAAGGAAAAATATCAAGCCACCTGAGATGTGTTAGGATGCCATTTTTCCAAGACTCAGAGTTATCCTTTTCCAAGTTGATCACAGAAGGATGAATAGAAAAACCCATGATACTCACTCAAATTAAAAAATAAAATACTAATGATCTCAGTACTAATAAAGCAGATCAAAATATGTCATCTCACATAAATAGATCATATCCTTTCCAAGTGCCAAGATGTCCAAGTAATTAAACAAAGTGCAAAAACAAAAAATACTAAATAAAATGTACCTGGGGTAGATTCTAGAAAAAGTGCATGAATAGATCTAAAGAGCTTTGAAATACCTTTCCAATGTTTCTTGAATCATGAAAACTAGAGATATAGGTAAAAATTTACAAGCTCAAAAGCACAAAATTAAGATCTGAATTTGAATAAGAATAATAGGAACCACTACCAAAATCTGATGATGACACCTACACCACTAGAAAATTCAAAGAACCAGCTTTCCGACCATATCTTGTTTGCTCGATTTTGACATTATATGCCCAAGTTATGCCAAAAAGAAAAAAACTACTCCTTGAAAGAAAATTAGGGCTAGGAGGGGGCTTGGAGGTCCTATGGATGATGATGTCAATTTGATTTCATGATGACAACAACAATTCATAGGAAAAAAATTAATGGTTTGATGCCCATCATCGCAGAAAACACCCTACTAGGAAAATTTTCTCGGTCGTCACCAAACTGCTATTGCGCCTGAAATATTCTATAGAATATTCTCCTATGTCTAGGTTTCACTGCCACCAGTTTTAGAGAGGTTTCCAATTTTTCTTTGTGTGGTCGCTAGTTTTTGTTGCTACCAAAGATTGTTGTGTGCACCGCCAGAGGAGGGGAAGGTACCGTTCAATCAATAGTGGAGTGCCGCTAGCGGTCCTTATGGGTCACACTGTAAGGAATATACCCTACAAGTCAATGCAAGGTACGATTCCCTACATGATTTTTAATAAAGCCTTTTTTTGTTTTGAATTTTTTTCAAAGCTTTTTTTAAATTTACTTTTCTTAAAAAAAAAATTGCAGGTAAGAAATTTTAAAACCCTAGTTTTTTTTTTGAATCAATGGAGAAAAAAAATAAAACTAGAAGAAACCATGTTGTACCTTGAATGCCTTGCATGCAAATCGATGCAACACGGCCATACAAATTCTGTACAAAAGGCCCTGTTGCTAAGAAAAAAAAAATTGCAACAGCTCCAAAATTGATGAAACGACATGCATTCTTTATGTTTTTGGCCACTTTGGATGCGATGGTGACATCCATTTTGTTCCAAGATGCACCAAAATTTTTCTCAAGATCAGATCCCTTCAAAAATTAAATAGGGGGTTGCAAATCTAGGCTCTGATACCATGTTGGAATTGACTGATTCAATTCACAACTCCCATGAAACACCTGTAAGCAATTACTTATCACAATCAAAAAGATCTGAAAGCAAGATTGTGCTCAATAACCTAAGAATTATTATTGATGCAAATAACTGGATTAAACCATGTTACCTACATTAATATTTACAAATGAATGTGCATGCTTATATAAGCAAAGCACAAGAAAACCCTACATGCAGATTAACAAGATAGAGACAAGTGTGATAATCTCATACAATGAGACAACTTGTCCTAAATTTAGTCTAATCTAATAATAAGAATCAAACTAAAGATTAGACACCAACTCCTAAGTTTAGCTTAAGTGGACTAAAGTAAAGAAGTCTCTAACAATTAGTTGATGATTAAGTAATTATCATATAATGACTTATTTACTCCAACAAAAAGTGCTTTTTCATTCAAACTAGCATATTGGGAGCTAGAGAGCTCCATTTTCGATGAGTCGCTTGTTGTGTTGGATTCATGATTTTTCTCCCGTTTTCATCAAATGTCTATCACTATGTGGTATGGTACTTGGAAATACCCTATGATATAACTTATGCAATTTGATGTGGTTAGATTGCTACCTTGATCCCACCTCCATAAAGCAAGAAGAATGAAGGGGGGGCTTACATCTACCCTCAAATTTTATTTTATGAAGTTAGATAAGAGGATTTTTGAATGGCTAATGAATTGGTTTTGTAGGATGTGGTTCCTAACATTGTGGTTTTGCAAATAGCTACAGTGGGGGCTTCATTCTCCCATGTTGCAAAAAAATCCATATGAGTATCCTTTTATGAAATGAAATTTATTGTTCAGATTTGTTTAGCTTCCATATGCACACAGTGTCATATGGGCACAAAAGTGGGGGCTAAATGTAGTGTAGAAAATTGTGTGCCCTTCTTGGAGAAGGTATAATTTCACACTTAGTCAGGACCTATTTTAGTACCCTTGCATTTATAACCCTTTAAATAATCATTAATAGGCCCCTAAGACCCTTTATTTTGGATCTCAAGGCTTATGTTGACTAAAATCCCAACAAAATCAATAAATATATTTAATTTTCTAACAACCCGACATTCACTCACCCCGAAAAACTAGGGAGGGACTCATATGCCACCTTGGGCGCATGAGTTCCCCTATGTGGGACCCATACACCACAAGTGGTTTATGAGTCTTGGGTAGTCCTTTTTTAGGGTTTGAGTGGGAAATGAAGGTTTTTAATTCAAACTTTTGGTTGATGTCCACATTTGAGATCTAATCAATGGTTACAAATTAGATGAGATACCTATATAACTAAGGTTTTAGATCATTATTTCACCTAAGAAAGCCTAAGCATTCATAATATCAATTTGAGCATTCGAGCATACTTTCACAAGAGCATTCAAGAGCAAGTAGCAAGAAAAGTTGAAGTCTTGGAGCAACATCTTATTATTTTTGTAGGTCTTCAATCTCACTTTCTTCCAAGATCTAGCATTGTTGAGGATTGATAATGGTTTCCTATGAAGAATCATGACAAATTCTAGGTTGGCGAGATGCAACTAGCCATCAAACTAAGCCTAATGACTTGTTTCCTAAGTGGTTCCATCCTCCATTGTCATTCTACTTTCAGCCTAAAGGAAGGTACATGTATTATTATTGCTTATTAGGGTGATTAGAGATCTCCCAAAGTGAGTCATCATCTTTATGCTTCATTCATGCATCTTATTCTAGCACATTAGAATAGGGTTTCATGACATTTTAGATCTCCTAATCTTAGATGCACTTAATATTAGGTCTTGCATTCATATTTACTTTCAAGATCTATTATTTCTATCAAGGTTTAACTACCAAACTAGGTGTTTGACTAAGGCAAACCCCCCATAAGAAAATCAATACAATATTCTATTTTGCAAACTTTTGAAAAGGTTTGGATCTATAAACGAAGCTGGGAAGAAAGAGTAGAAATAGGAGAACAAATTCAGACCTTAAGTTTCTAAAAAAGAAGAACAGTACTAATACACCACTTGTGATGTATGAGTCCTGGTATAGCAATTTTTTTGGATTTCAGAGGAGTCAAACTTGTCACCATGAGATTTCAGTTTCTACCAAGAAACCCTAAATTGGGACTGATTCACCTAGCCTAGTGTATAAGTCCTAGTGTGCATTAAAAGTCAACATTTTTGAGATTTTAGACCTTGATTCAAGCCTCTCTAGTTTCCAGGTGTACCCCTATCCTTTCTCAATCTGTTACTTTGATTTTTAGTTTCTTATCTTGAGTAACATAGTTTTACATATCATTGCATTTCTTCCTTTCCAAGCCCTTGCTTCGTGGTGAACCTCTTTTTATATTTAATCACACCTCTAAGACACCTTATTGTAGATCTCTTTCCCTCATTTCTATCCTTGTATTGATATCTCTAAGGTTTCCATGAATGAAAATTGAAGGAAATTGGAGGAGGAACCCCAATCCCCCTTTCGCTCTATCTCCCAAAAAAATTACATAGAGAGTGTACCATTTTCTATGTTTTATTCGTAATAGGGGTTCTTGATGCAGGGGAATTTGGGGAATGAGCAATCTACATCATCTAAAAGCATTTGAGTTATTTTTGTTTGTTTTGAGTTACATTTCAATTTGGTTTTTGATCAATGGTTGAGGAGATTGATTAACATTTTTTCATTGATTGATAGATGCCATATTTTGATATGTATTTGATGCTCCAATCTTTAGGCTATATACTTTAAATTGTTCAAATAAAATTTCTTGAGAGGAGATGCCTATCCATTAATTGCAAAAGAAAATTTTATATTTTCATTTTCTGACATAGAGAAATGTGAAGAGCCACAAACTCATTTGTGGAAGGTAAAGAAGTCGATTGAAAAAATAAAGAGGCAGTTTGAAAGCCAGAAAAATGAGAAAGGGGAGAATCATTAGTGAACATGTGCATGGATAAAAAGAAAGAGAGAATAAACCATTAATAGTAGCTTGGGGAGAGAAGGATAGGCGCAAGAAGTGGTGATTTAGGTATAAAGAACATGGAGGCACATCCAAAGCACACATATGGCAAAAATAAACACTAGGGGATAGGATGAGACAATGTTCCATATTGAAGATATTATAAGATACAGATTGGATTCATCACATATATTTGATTAGTTTTAATTGAAGCCTGAGGAGGAATTTACCAAGTTTTGTAGTTTAAGGAAAATTGAGAGCAAGAAAGGGGGTCATGACATATAGAGGAACATATAAGAAAACACAAAGGATGGTCAAAGCAGTAAAGAAGTTGCACAAAAAAAGACCAAGGAGAGGTCATAATATAGAGAGGAATTAAACATCTCACTTTAACAAAAGAATGCAGAGAATATGGAAGAGAGGAGGGTAGTGCACCATTTGAAGGCAATGTGTATTGCAGGTTTGAAAGGGTTGTGGCTTATATGAAGAGGAATAAATAAATAAAAATATATAATATTTCAGAATGAGAAATGGACGACTCACAAATAGAGTGTGGAGGAGTAGTTTTTAAGTCTAAGGAAACAACAAGAGTTTAACCAGAAGCATGGAGGAGTGTCGTAGGAAATAAAGTTTAGATTGAATAGAAAAGGGAGGTCACGCCAGTTTATGTGACAGTTTGAATTTTAAAATGTAATGAGTTGTTTCCTAAAGTGAGAATACATGCAACCATAAAATATGCACAAAGAAGGAAAATAGGAATTTGGTAATTGTATTGTCTATATGAGAGATCAAATAAAATTATGTTAAATTGTACCTTCAAGTTGTATATAAGACTATTTCCATTTATGAAAGATGAACCAAAATTGAATCCAAAATTGAATGTTGTTTGAATGTTAACTTGATTGCTTGTCTAGAACATGAAGACATATCATGGAGAGTAGTTATTTTATTGTGAAATAATTAATTTAATTCAATTCACAAATGAAATTGTCAAATTGAATTGTTACTTGTACACAAAAAGGTGTTGCTAATTTTTATTAATCAGTACTGAATTGACATATTTTTTGTCTACATAAAATGGTATTAGATCCAAAGGTTCTGAGCATATAGGTAGAGTTTTGAACATGAGGCAACTTATGCCAGGACCGGTGGGTAGAGTGGAGGAAAGAAGATAGTAGAGAAGAATCTCATGTGAGGGTTGTCATAGGTAGGAGGAGTCTTGAGCAACAAGATAACTTGAAGTCACGAAAATATTGCAAAGAGTGTAATGTGGATTGTAGTAGACAAAAATGGGATGGGTCATGAGAAGACTCGTAAGAATTTTGTTTTGGGAGCAATATTGGGAAGAAGTGGAGAATGAGAAGTTTGAGGAAATGGGAAAAATAGTTCATGAGGAAGTAGGGAAGATCCAAGATAGGATAGAGGCATTATAGAAGAAAGTTAGAAAAGGTGAGAGAAGATTGGTAAAGAGAAGTGAGAAAAAAAGAGAGGAAATCAAAGAGAAAAGTAGAGGAAAAGAGTATTGTAGCCCGAGATGGAAGAAAAAAGAGGTGAGAGTAGCCCCTATAGAGGGACATAAAGAGGAAGAGATGATAACAACATCAGATGGAGATGTAGATGTTGTCGTAGCGAAAGAAGAGGAAACACAAGTTACATCTGACAAGGATGTGGAAGATATCACAATGAAAATTGATGCTACAACTGTCAATAAAAATGAGGTAAATCTATTTTATGATGATATTTTTTCTTAGATAAGATGGTAGAAGAAGAAAAAAAACATTTAGAGAAAATAGAGATTGTTGTAGATGTATATTGGTGTTTAGATGCTACAAATTTGTGCATAGAAATTGTAAAGGATATTATAGGATGTTGGTGGAGGTGGTCGGTCTGTGGTGGGTTGGACCCTACGAAGGAGGAGAGAAGATAGAGCCTTTTGCAGAGGAGGATGGCACATGGTGGATGTGAATCCATGAGAGGAGAGAAGAGTGGTGAATGTATTTGTGGAAGGAAGATGACACGTGTTCCAACAAGATGCTCAAAAAAGAGGAAGAAGAATTAATTGTATGCACCTATGTTCAAAGATGGAGTTCGCTATAGGTTGGTTGCAACTTGGAAGAGTAGTTTGACTAATCAACTCCACCTTTGTGAGCCTATGCTCACATTTTTTTACCTAGTGTGTCTGATGTAGGAGCATTCAGGGAATGAGAAATCTTCACAATCTAAAAGCATTTTAATTTTTACTTGTTCATCTCGAGTTGTATTTCAATTTATTTTTTGATTGATGGTTGAGGAGATTAAATGATGTTTTATCATGAAGGCATACAAGTTATAAAATCATACATATGGCATAAATAAACACCAACACCAAGAAATGGAGGCAAAAGATCTGACCTATCCAAGGCCCCAAGAGGTGTCATGCATGGAAGAAAGAAACTCCCCATGCATGCACCACACAATTTTTGGAAAAACCAAAACTTAGAACAAAACCACCACAAATCTACATAAAAAACTCTAGAAACCAAAGAATTGGAGAACCCACACCTCCACATCAAGCCAAAACCACACGAAAAAGAGAAATCAAAGAAAGAGACATGGAAAGAGATAGATGAACAAAGAAAAAATTGTAGTCAACCCTTGGCCACAACCCCAACCAACAAATAAATGCCCCAAATGATCAAAATAGCATTACCCTCACCCCCATGCACCAAAAAACAATCCCTCCAATCCCCACGACAACACAAACACATGCATGCAAGAGGATTAAGGCACAACAAGGGCATGCAACCCTACACATGTTGGAATAGCTCTACCTACCTGCATGTTTTCCCCCTCAATCCAATTCGATTATTAATATGGTCATCAAACACAAGTTGTGTTTATATCCCTTATTCTCTAGAATCTTCCTTCTCTAACACCTTTTTAAAAAAAAATTATCCTCAATTTTTTGTCTAATTCCCTTCCTACCATAAGGTTCAACTAATATTTGTATTCTATTTTTTGTATTTTTAAGACTCAACCTCTTGAATTGGTCCTTCAAACCATTTATGTATCTTTCCACCTTCTCTTGTCCTTCATCATGATTACCTACTCTAATTTTATATCCTATAATATTATTCAATATATTTTTACTTATTCATATCCCTTTGTATTTAATTGTGTAAGTTGTTCAATAATTATGAATGATAATTCACAATAATGAGGTTAAGTTAAAACTCTTTTCCAGCTTATCCCATTTCTAGAATGATATATTTACCTCTTCTATTACTTTATAACTAAATTTCCTTCTAAAAAATACTAGCATGACACTTTAACATAGTGCTAGAAAATTTTACCCTATTTGGACCATTAATTTCTTCATACTCAAAATTTCCTTCTAAATCAATTGTCTATTCTATTAAATCTCTAGGGTTTAAGCTACAAAATAATTAGGAAAATCTACTCTAGTTTACTTACTAATACTTGATATAGATTTAAACATAATTTCTTCCCTATCATCTTAATTTTTAGTTTTTTCAGTGGGACCATCCTCATGTTCATCATCACTCATCAACTTTGTAGTTGGGATATCTTCTATGATCTTCTTGAAAGGAATCCATTTAGACCTGGATTGCCCTCACCATTCCAAATTTTATTTTCTTTCTAGCAATATTAGCAACACATTTTCCTCTTTTTGAAGTAATTTTTTCCTTAGATATAGTGTAAATTGACTCAATTCATTTGTCAATCCATAATCACTCATACACATTGCCTTATAATTAATGATCTATTTACAAGCTTCTTGTAGACTTTAACACAAGTTTGAATTTTTTTATAAGAAGAAACTTTAGGATTTTAAACATTTCACTCTCACAAGGATTCAAAACCATTCTCTTAATCAAATATTGTAATCATGGCCAAAGGATACAATTAAGGATTATCCAACCATGTAGCCTAATGAACAATCACACAACAAAATTTTAAAATAAAAAAAATGAACTTTTATTAATTCATAACCATGAACTAATTGTAGAATACTGCACAAGGTCTTACAACATGAGGTTATTATAACCTTCAAAATATTATGGGACAACAAAGTACAAAAAATATAATTTGAATAATATTATTATACATGGTTTTATTCACTCATTAGTTGAATTAAAGCCAAAACCAATGCCAAGATAATAACTAAAATATAAGTTCCTTCAAATTATCATGAATTAGACCTATATATACTTATCTTCTAGACTTGGGAATCATTTTTATTAGTAGAAAAAAATCACAAATATTGGTGTTATACATGTGTACTTGGTGTAGTTATCCAAACATGTAGAAGGAACCTTCAAGAATGAATTTGGTGATGATGGTTTGACAAATCTCAATGTGGTTTATATAATAATATCTCTTAGGTCCAATGAATCTAGAAATGTGTCCCTCTGTTATTTTATTCTTTGAAAAGGTGTTACAAATTTCAAACAATGAAACTATATGTTACCCTATTATATGCAATAATAACTTTGGAACTAAAATATGCCTTTGTGGTGATTAGAATATTTTAGAAATTGGATGATAATTTATATTCTCTTATTATAAAATTTTTCTTGATCACAAAAATAAATTTGAAAATGTAATGGGATGTAATACTAGAATTATGATTCATGGATGATGACTAGAATATTATTGAAAATATATAAATAAACAAGATAAAGTGAAAGAAAGTATTTTTTGGTGAATCAATATTGATCTTAGACATTTATATTTTCTTTCACAATAAACACTAAATAATAGCTAATAGATAGATAAAAAAAGGTTTCCTAACAAGAATTTAATTTATGAAATCTAAATAATAAAAGTATAATCACCATTAATTTCTATAATGCTAAAATCATATCACACAAGTTAGGAATGCTCAACACCTTATGTAAAATATTTCACATATAAATATTGAAATAAAATAATTAGTATAGTCAAATATACATAAACATTAAATAAAATTAACCATAAATACATATATTAGTGATATTTTAGTTGTTAGTGTAGCATCAAAAAAATTCACCCTTAACAATTTCACACTAGGTTTGTCTCCTCCCTATGTGCTTGGACCCAATTATGCATTAATTACCCATTTTATAAACATTATTGGAAAATCAATCATGGGAAATCAAATTACATATAATAATTTTCCCCCAAAACTTTTAGATAGAAAAAACATGGACCTAGTCTAGGGAACATTATGCCCTAGACTACCTAATTTGGCCCAAAATTTGAATATATCAGTGTCAAAAATTTATTATTTTAATTTTTTATTTCAATTGTCACTTATTGGCATTTAGTTTTTGGGAAATTGGAACTGCATATAAATACATAGTATTTTCATCATTTATCAAATTTTAATCAATTATTATTTTTTTGGCCTCTACCCAGCCTAGGTCATGCCCTCTTGGTCATCATCAATTGCTATACGTGGAGGTAGAAATATCAACATGAGATTTGACTTAGGCAAGCCCTTATACATTACAACATTTTCCCTATTTTCATGTGTGCAAGTCAGATATGGAGGCTTCAATAAAAGACATCCTGGGAAAACAGAGTGCATATTACAAATTTTAGTTCAAAACTTTCAAATTTGAAAAAGGAATTCAATTTAGGGCATAGGCTACCTAGACCAACCAAATCAAGCCCAATTTTCAGCTACTAACTCCTCACTATTGTCATCTATCAAATCTAGGTTAGTTTTGTAACTTTATGTTTTTGTCTTTCCACTAGATTTCATTTTTAGATCCAGGGTTATATGTCAGATATACTTGTACACAAATCATATTTATATCATAACAAAACTCAAAAAATAACATAAACACTAGGGTATTAACTCTCCATTATGGCAACAAGCTAATCATCAAACCATAGTTCATCTATGTTTAATGTTGAGTAAAGTGAAAAGGAGATAATCTTAGTTATCCTAATTAGATCTAGGATCACTTTTCCTACTCAAAAGATAATGGCTATTAAAATTTAGTTCTATTAGAATTATCATATTCTATTAATTGCAATTAATAAACATTGAAGATTTTAAAGATGACATAAAATAATGATATTGACCTCACACTAGTGAAGGTCACAAGGGGGACCAATTCCTCTTCAATATATTCAATTTGGAAGTCACTTATTCAATTCTAATTAACTTTGAAACCATAATAAAATTCTACATCCCACCAATTATAATTCCATCTATAGATTTCACTTTGGGGATTAAAATATGGATCTCCATATTGAGAACCGTATGCCCTTTCCATTTAAGAACAACCTTTTTGACATATCTTGCATTATTTTTAATAAAATAGTTATTATATTTTTATTATTAAGTGACATTTATCTATAACTTTGATATAAGATAATTCACATATTTTCTAAATTATTAAGTAGTTTTAAAATATTTTTTTTGTTGAATAAATTTATAATTCAAACACATAATGTACCCTTCCTCATCAATTATAGTATATTTAATATATTCAAATTAATTTTCTTTGTTAATTTAAATAAATACATTGGTACCTCAAGTATTATTATTTTTAAATATATTTTGTCATCATTTATAATTTTCCTTGGGCTGATGGCATAAATATGAGTCTCACTTTTTGGTTTAACTTTGTATTACATATCGATATTATATTTTTCTTTACTTTTTCTCTAAATTGTCACAAGAAAACCATAAAGAAATTGAAGATAATATAAACTAAATATGAAAAAGGCTCACTGCCAAAGGACTCACTATCTAGAAGAAATAGCTGGCTCATTGCTAAATATGAACTGCTAACAATTCATGTCTCATGGGTAAAAGTACAAACTTGTGACACACTTTATAAGGAATCGGTCAACAACAAAAAAAAATTATGAACTTTGACCACATAAAAGTGGTCTTTATATTTTAAATTTAAAAATGATGTAAACTAATGAAATGTAGAAATATCGATGAAGTTTATTCTTGTAATTTCTCATATTTTTTAAAAATTATTTTCATTACTCTTTTATCAATTTAAAGTACATGCTGGAATGCTAAGAAATTTAGGAAAAAGTGACATCCACTTGACGTCAATAAAAAAATAGAAAAAAACTCCATTTTCACCTAATTTTTTTCTCCAACTAGGTAACTTCAATATCTAGTGCATGGAAAAAACATTGAAATTTTGATCTATGTTTTTCTCGTAGTAACATTTTAAAGTCAAACTTGTCAAAATTTGATAGTTTTCATTTGATGTCAACTATTGTCTATTTGTAAATCATGTTTTCAAAAAAAAATTATACCCTTTTGAAGAGGATTTTCTCCTCTAATGAACCATATATTTTCAACTTTTTTAATATGTTTTACTATTTTTCTAAATTTCTAATCAGCCTCTTTTTTAACTTCAACAACCTACTTGCATTATTTTAAAAATAAAATATATTAAAACTAATCAAAATATAAAAAGAATTACATATTTGGATTCACCACTTTGAGCTCTACAAAAGGGTATTTTTATTTTTAATTTATAAATCATTATGACCAAAGAAATACTTAGTTGAAATTGAAAGTTTCAATATATTTTTTTAAAAAGCTAAGTTGGCTGCCAACTAGGATGCCACATAGACAGTTTCAATAGAAAGGGTTTTGGTAGAGAGTTTCAACTAAAACCATTTCTACCAAAACTCCACACATAAAATAAAGCCATATTTCGATGTGACAAAGGGAAAAATTCAAATTTATGATTTTAGGAAAAAGGGTTTTGCCTAAAACTCTATGTGCCACATATACTCCACATGGTTTTGGGTGAAACTAGTTCAACCGAAAATTTTTAGGTTAGAATAATTTCGCTCGGAACTATTTAATTGGCTGAAAGTGTGACATAGCTTTGTGCTTTTACCCTCTCATATTTTGAAGATACAATTCCATTGAAGCATAAACAACTCATTTAATAGACTAAATGTAGATACCTTCTACTCATTGCATCTGGAAGTCATAGGCTTTAAACCTCGTACTTAGATCACCACACTTGATCACATTTGCATCTTTCACATCACACACAAGTCATACATCCTCCACACAATAAATCACCTTGCATTTATACCCTTGGTGACCTAAAACAACCTCAATTAGGTCGACCATAAAGAAACATATACACCTCAAACGTGTAACACCAAATACCTGTCGACACCAAACATTTCTGCAGCATAAACACTTTTGAAGTTAGACCATGCTACAACTTAACTAGGATCCAAATATACATCAAAATTCTTCTCAACACTTCCACAGACAATAATCATCCTCCGCAATTAGCGTTAGCATGCAAAGTTGGCCAAACTTGCACTAACACTAACAAGCAACCCCAAACATGCTTCTCCAGGTCTAGAAACATCTTACAAACCACACAAAAACATTCCATAACATCAAAAAATATTCCATATCATCAAAATATTCACCACTATTATACAACAACCACTGGAAACATATTAACACCTTCATTTTATGCACCCAAATGCACTAACACAAAAATCTAACTCACCAAACAACCTTGTAGAACACCTCAACACTTGAAACCTCAAGGGAAGGTAGATACAGACATTATAAGCATGTTCCCAGATCTACAACACTAGAACCTTCACTGTGGAGAAATGTGGAGCAATTGCATTTCTCTTAGGCACCCTGTTTCACCAGACATACATACTATCAAACACATCTTCCACTACTGTATGATCCAGAACTTGAAACTATAGATATAACACCTCTAAACACCTCTGATCATCACATCCAAACCACATGAGCACATCTTCAACCATGAATAAATGCGGATAAAAACACTAAACACACCTTTGTCACACTGAACTCTCTGTTATTTTTTTTTTCAAAAGAACTTGGAAACCAAGTGAACCAACTGCATCACTAACACTACTAATAAATTTTCAAGACATCCACAACATCTAAAACACTCTACAGCACATCCAACAATCTCCCTAAACAACTTCTACAACTATACTGAAGTGAGACATCAATGACAACAACAATATTGTGTTGATATCAACACCAACAACTCTAGGCTCCAACAACTCCAATGTTAGGGATTGAAATCATCAACACCAATAGTATTCCAACACTCTCTTCATACAAGGGGTTGACATCAATTACAACACCCAAATAACTCATAACAAACTCAGGCTTCAAACAATTATATTTCTTTTTTTTTTGCGGGGGGTGGTTATGTCACAAATTAGTTGGGTTTTCGTTCATTATCAAGGGTTTTATTTTCCTAGTTTGATCAATTTTGGATCAATTTTTTAAGATTTGAAGGGTAAATATTTAAAATAAACAATCTTGAATATGGATTTCCACTCAATGCAATCCTCTATTTTTTTCAACTTATGCATTGATTTTCTTAAGATAGACCAATATTTAAGCTACATGACACACATTTATCCATTAATCCTTACAATGTAATGAAGTATCATGTATAATCTACCACTCTTCATGGTTAGGTACACATTATGTAAAAAATTTACTTTCAAAAACTTCCACTTAGGTCTTATTGCTTAGGGTTTCATCCATTTATCATTCCTTTAGAATGCATCTACCTTTATACATGTATCTAAATATAATGCATTCAAAACATCTTGTTGTGCTTAATCTTAACTTTAACTTTTCTCTTATCTAGAAAATCCATGAAATGGATCACCCATGCCAACATATGGTTACAAAAATAGGTATTAGGATAATGTTAAAATTTCACCCAATATGAGTATACCATCCATGCTAGATTTGTCAACATAACAAACACATTCAACCATGAATTCCTCAATTCTCTACAAATTAAATTCATATTCATTCATGCTTATACCATAATGAAATATTTTGATACTAAAAATTATGTAGTAAAGTCATCACATCGTAGTGAGCAAATTTAAATCCAATAATTGACGTCACAACATACATTGAAGAATAATAATCATCCAATTCTAACTAGATTTTGTCATACACTCTAATTTTCATTCAAAATTTATATATATATAAATTCCTCACTCACAAATTTAGTTATTCTTAGATAGGACTTGTGGACAATAGAAATGGATGCTTTACTTCCTTATCCATGCAAAATGAGGATAAGGAGAGGGATCCGATTTCACAATGTTCATATTCAATAATACCTTAGAGATCTCAACCCAATGAAGGATGTGAGAGATCTAACTATAAGATATCCTTGGGAATGAATGGAGACAAGAAAGGGGTTCACCACCAAGTGTAAACTTGAAAAATACAAAATGTTTGAAAACACATTGTGATATGCAAAAAGACCTAAAAAGATAAATTGAATGCCAATAAAATAAAATAGGAAAGCCAAACAGAAATAGTACACCTGGAAACTTGTAGAGGTTGGAATTAGGACTAGAAATGGCTCTGAAATTCTAAAAAATCTAACTTTTTGACTTGTTGGGACTCATTCGCCAATCTGGGTGAATTAGTCCCAGATCAGGGTTTCTACACAAAAACAAGTTTCTCGAACAAAGGGTATCTGAAAATTCCAAAATCTCAAAATTGACCAAAAATGGGACTCATTTGCCACTTATTGTGAATGAGTCTAGTTTGACTTTTTCTGGAAATACAAAGTTCATATTTGCACCTCTCGGTCTACTCTTTTTGTACCTTCAAGTGTCCAAATCTGAAACCCTGATTTTTGGGACTGTAAGTGACTTTATGAGGAGATTTTGACCTTGCAAGTAGGGATATAACTCCAAGTTTGAAACCTATTCTTCAATCATCTCTAAGCCTTCAAAGCACCTAGATCTGCAATCAGACAAGGAAGGAGAACAAAAGTGTTGATTGTTAGGGAATGGGGGTTTTCCTTGGTCAAACCCCTTTTAGGTAATTAAACAAAAATGATGAAATAAGATGAAGCAAGAACATGAAATGATGCAATTAGAACCTTTCCATGATGATGGATCTTGAGTTGCTACAACAATTGATGAAGAATCTTTCTCTTGAATGCCTTAGAAATGATCTTGAAAGCTATCTTGATGACCTTGTAAAGACTTAAAATGCTTAACTCTTTGCTTGCTTAACTTGATAACTTGAATGGATAATGGATAGATCAAATAATGATTTGGAAGCTTGTTTATATAGACAAGGCACTCAAATGGTCGTTAATTTGATCCCCAAGGCTGGCATTGAAGAAATTTGAACTCAAAACACATTTTTTTCCACTCAAACCTCAAAAATATCCCAAATGGGACTCATTCATCCAAAGTGCCGAATGGGTCCTACAAGGGCTCTTTTGCCAGCTGGGATGTCAGGGAATGAAGAATTCTAGCTTTTATGTTGATTTAGTCAGTTTTTTATTAACTAATGCCTTGAGATGCACAATATGGGGTCATAGGGGCCTATTAATGATGATATAAAGGTTATAAATGCAATAGAGCTCAAATTCTAATGTGAAAGTGTAAATCAATACACTTTACAACACTAAATTAAGGAAAAATTGAGTCTATTTAGCTTAGAAGGGCACTAAACCCAGTGTGAATATGAAAAACACATTACAACACTAGATTAGGTCTACTTGATTACAAGGCTAGTGAATTTAATATGAAAGTGTAAATAAATACATTTTACAATATTAAATTAGGGAAAAGTTAAGTTAATTTACCTTAAAAAGGGCCCAAGACCCAATGTGGATGTGTAAAACAATTCACAACACTAGAACAAGGCGAAATTAAGTCCAATTTATCATTAATTCTTCCAAATTAAGCAAGGCAAAAGGCATACTTTTTTAGTATCCACAAAACTAACCAACCATTCTCATGAGCTTAAAGTCTATTTAAGAAATTCAAGGTCAATATAGTTCAATTATGATGGCTTAGTAGTTTAAGATTGTCTAGTTTATCTAAAATTTTATGAGATTTATAGGTCAAACATTTGAAACATACCCTAATAACAATGCAAAAGCCATTTTGTTTTACATTATCAAACTAGCGAGATTTGTAACTCTATACCATAATTGTACAATTTTCATTTTCCATTTAGAATTTGTGCCTTGCACCCATAATCCTCTTTTAGAATATGCATCAATTAGAAGGGAGTGAGTGAGAAAATTGGGAGAGATAAAAAAAACATCCCCATCTCCTAAAATAGATCCTTGGATTTTTCATATCTCCCTTGGACATGCATTGCACCTGTTCTCGCTACATCGATAATAGCACTCTATGTGATGAGATTGGGGTTTTTACCACAACATTGGTGAGACCGAAGACTTGCAATCCTTGAAGTAGATATTGGTGTTGTTGTAGCTATTGAGGGGAGTAGAGAAGGTATTCAAAATAGTAGCTTCTAGAATTGTTCGAAGTGTAGAGAAGCTTGTTTTAAAGGATCTAAAATTTTAGAGTAAATCATACTAATAAATCATGTACACTTAAAAATCTTGTAACTTTAAAGTGTTACATATAATGTTTGAAAGTCGGTTGAAAAATAGCCAACTGGTGGAAATACCTCAGTAAAATCCCCTCATTTTTCATAGTTATTATCTAACATTGTTATATATTCAAATGTAAATAGAAATGTATCTGAACAAGACCACATGACATTGCTTATAAAAACAAGAAGAAAATATATGTACATGAGGTTAAAAGAGGAGTTTTTGAAAAAGTAGCAATATTTTTTTTCAGAGACAATTCATATCACCCAAATCCATCACTAAGAAGGGAGTAAAAGATAGAAAGATTTCCTAAAGAATTCCCTACAAAGTGCCAAACAGAAACCCAAAAGGAAGGGGAGGGAAAATACCAAGGAATATACAAAATAAAATCAAGTTAGAAAAATTTAAATAATTTTTTAACGTCATTGTTATGTTGCTATGTTCAGTTGAATTTTTCATACAAATGATTATGTTTTTTCCCAACTTACCGCAGAACTTTATATAGCTAACCTTGTTTCAGTTTGAACAGTCGGCCATCCCGTTACATATCTCAACTCTGGACTGTTGGAATATAAACCCAACTGCTACCATCACGTCTAGCCGCTGCCCACGATATTACAATAAATAATGGTACCATTGCGATACCGCGGGAGACCCCCGTAGCATTTTGGTTCATCTTCACCGCCAGCCGTTAACCGCGCCATCAACAAACCATTGCCTGCGATATCACAATATGGGTAGTTACCCATTGTGATACCGCAAGGAACCTTCTTCCAAGCTGCCTCCACCAAGGATATTTTGTAGTACATAAAATTTGATATTTAAGTTTTTATATTAATGTAAAGGACACTTTATTAAATACGTTTTGTTTGGGAAAAGTTAGTTAGGTAATTTGTAATAAAAAAAATTTCGTGCCCTCCCTTCCGTGAATGTTTTTCATGTGACTTTTAACTTTTACCTATATTTGTATTTTTATTTACTATTGATATATAGAATGTGAATGTGAGCATACAGAAAATTAATGACCAGCAGCTTTGTGTTGAAGTGTGTTTTAAGTTTTAATTTTTCTGTAGAATTCCTCTGCCTCTGGCCTTCACATGGTATCACAGCAAGTTCAATTATCAGAGCCAAATTTTATCAAAGCAAATTATCTGGGTAAATTTTAAAAATGGCAGCAAGCACAAGCTTGACAAACCCACAAATTCCACAGTTTAATGGGAAGAATTATGAGTACTGGTCAATTACCATGAAAGCACTAGTTAGCTCACAAGATATATGGGATTTAGTAGAGAATGAATTTCTAGAGCCAGCAGATGCAGTAGCATACAATGCTTTAACACAAGCAGAGAAAGACTTATTAAAAGACACAAGGAAGAAAGACTCAAAGACTTTATTTTATCTGTTTCAAGCTATACATGAGAGCATTTTTCCAATGATTTCAGCAGCAACGAATGCCAAAAAAGTATGGGACATACTTCAAACAGCCTATCAAGGCATGGAAAAAGTTAAAACAACAAAGCTTCAAATGCTGAGAAGAGATTTTGAAACAATATGTATGAAGGACAATGAATCTGTAGATTCATTCTACACTCAAGTCATTAGGGTGGTTAATCAAATTAGGTCTCATGGAGAGAATCTGGAAGATACCAGAATTTTTGAAAAGATTTTAAGGAGTTTGCCCACAAAATTTCTACCAGTTGTAGTTGCTATAGAGGAGACAAAGAATCTCTCACAGCTCTCAGTTGATGAGTTATATGCATCTCTAATTTCTCATGAACACAGGCTGAAAAGGTCAGCAGATACATCACTGGAGCATGCTTTCAAAACTCAGACATCAGTCAATCAAGGAAGAGGTAGAGGTAGATCAAGAGGAAGAGGAAGAAACTCTTACAGAGGTGAAAGATATAGTCTATCAAGTTCAAGTGGAAGAGGCAGCAATCAAGGCTCAAGCCAAAACCCAACACAAAATCAGTCACAAAATTAAAGGTATGATAAATCTCAAGTCCAATGTCACTACTGTAAAAAATATGGGCATTATATAAATGAGTGTAGAATGTAGTATGATAATAATAGATAAAATGCAAATTTTTCAAGACAAGGTCAAAATTAGAATTCATATAAGAACACAATGTTTTTAGCTTGTAATGTTACTCAAGCAAATGAAAAAGATGTATGGTTTTTAGATTCAGGCTGTAGCAATCATATGACAAGGAATCTAGAAATGTTTTCAAGTTTAGATGAGAATGTAAAGTATGATGTTACATTGGGTAATGACAACAAAGTGTCAGTTAAGGGAAAAGAAGATGTCAATATTCTAACTAAACAGGGGGAGAAAAAGTATATTTCAGATGTGTATTTTGTGCTTGGTATGAAACATAACTTAATGAGTGTAGGGCAACTGGTTCAAAAGGGGTATAGAGTAACCTTCAAGAATAGACTGTGCACAATTTTAGACAAATACCCAAGCAACCAGCTTATTGCAAAAGTTAGAATGACAAACAACAGAATGTTTCCCTTAAAGATAAGGTTAGATTTGAATATAAATTATGCTCAAGCACAACACTTAATGAATTCACAAGTGGGTAGAGAAGAAACTACAACAGTAGTGCATAAATCTTTCAAGCTGAGATAAAAGATGAAAATTGGTTATGGCACCTGAGATTTGGGCATCTCAATTTTGGAGGTTTAAATTTACTTCATAGGAAAGGCATGGTCAAGGGACTACCTTTAATAGAAAAACTAGAAAGGGTATGTGAAGGGTGCATTTTAGGAAAACAACATAGAGAATCATTTCCAGCAAGAAAATCAACTAGAGCAAAAGCCCCTTTGGAAATTATACATTCAGATTTGTGTGGACCTATGCAAACACCTTCAATAGGTGGTAGTTTTTATTTTCTTACATTCATTGATGATTATTCAAGAAAAACATGGGTTTATTTTCTAAAGCAGAAAAATGAAGTGTTTGATCTGTTTCGTCAATTCAAGAATTTGGTTGAAAAACAAAGTGGTTATTATATCAAAGTGTTGAGAACAGATAGAGGTGGTGAATATATTTTAAGAGAATTTTTTAATTTTTGTAAAGATCATGGAATTCACAAGCAGTTCACAATTAGATACACACCTAGCAAAATGGAGTAGCTGAAAGGAAAAATAGAACAATCATGGAAATGGCTAGAAATATGTTGAAAGCCAAACATTTGTCAAATGAATATTGGGCAGAAGCAATATCTTGTGCAGCCTATATAATGAATAGGTGTCCAACAAAAAGTGTCATGAATATGGTACCTGAAGAAGTATGGACAGGAAGAAAACACAGTGTTACTCACATAAGAGTATTTGGATGTGTAGCATATGCACATGTGCCTGATGAATTCAGAAGGAAGTTAGATAACAAAGGATAAAAATGTATATTTGTTGGATACAGTGAAGAATCCAAAGCTTATAAGCTCTATAATCCAACAACAAAGAAAGTTATAATCAGCAGAGATGTACAATTTGTAGAAGATGAAGCATGGGATGGAAGCATAGAGAAGACAGACAATATTTCAGCTAGTATACCTCAAGAGGAGAATGAAGTTTTAACATCAACAAATATTCCAGCTATTGTGACTCCTACCACTCCCATTCAAGCTCAGCAAAGTAGTCCACAAGTGACACCAGCATTGACTATAAGAACAGCTTCATGCATTCAAGGAAGCAGTCCAACAAGAGGACAACAAACACCATCTACAGCAGGACCATTGGGTCCACATTCCACAAGTTCAAGTGATATGCCAAATCCTACATTGGAAAATTTGAGAAGACAGAAAATCAAAAATATAAGAGATATATATGAGCAAAATGAAGGTGAGAATAATTCAGATCAGATTTCTCTTTCTGCATTTTATTCTCAAATAGAAGATCCAGTTCATTTTGAAGATGCAGTCAAAGATGATAAATGGGTAAGTGCTATGGATGAAGAAATTGAAGCAATTGAAAAGAATCAGACATGGGATCTTGTCAGTCTTCCAAAAGACAAAGATGTCATTGGAGTGAAATGGGTTTATAAAACCAAATTGAATGAAAAAGATGAAGTTCAGAAGCTTAAAGCAAGATTGGTTGTAAAGGGCTATTCACAACAACCTGGAATTGATTACAATGAGACATTTGCCCCTGTAGCATGATTAGATACTATGATGATGATTTTAGTATTAGCAGCTCAAAATAAGTAGTCTGTATCTCAAATGGATGTAAAGTCAGCCTTTTTAAATGGTTATTTACAAGAAGTTTATGTGGATCAGCCACCTGGGTATGAAATTCTGGGTCAAGAAGACAAAGTTTACAAATTGAAAAAGGCACTATATGGATTGAAGCAAGCCGCAAGAGCTTGGTACAGCAGAATAGACAGTTATCTTTTGCTGAATGGATTTAATAGATGTAGCAGTGAGCCCACACTATATACAAAAATGAATGAAGAAGGTGAAATACTAATTGTATGCTTATATGTTGATTTAATTTTCACTGGAAATTTGTCAATTGATTTGTTTAAGGCAGACATGAAGAAAGAATTTGAAATGACAGACTTAGGTTTGATGAAGTATTTTTTGGGCATTGAAGTGAATCAAAATGAAAATGGTATTTTTATTTCACAGTCAAAATATGCAAATGACATTTTGAAAAGGTTTAATATGATAAAGTGCAAACCAGCACCAACACCTACAGTGACAAGTCTGAAACTAAGCAAGGATGATAGAGGATCTAATGTTGATCCAACTTTGTTTAAGAGGCTTGTTGGAAGTCTCATGTATCTCACAGCCACAAGGCTAGACATTATGTATGGAGTAAGTTTGATTTCTAGGTTTATGAAAACACCAAAAGACACCCATTGGAAAGCAAGGAAGAGAATTTTAAAGTATGTAAGTGGAACAAGGAATTTTGGCATTAAGTATTCAAGTTTAGATGAGTTCAAACTCATAGGATACACAAACAGTGACTGTGCTGGCAGTATTGATGATAGAAAAAACACATTTGGCTATGTATTTAATTTTGGGACTGGAGTTGTCTCATGGTCTTCAAAGAAGCAGCCAATAGTCTGTCTTTCATCAGCTGAAGCAGAATATGTGGCAGCCACAAGTGCAACATGCCAAGCAGTCTGGATGAGAAGAATTTTGAAAGAATTGCAAAATGAACAAATGGAGGCAACAAAAATTTACTGTGATAACAATTCAGCCATAGCTCTCTCAAAAAATCCAGTCTTCTATAAGAGAAGCAAGCATATTGATACCAGGTATCATTTTATCAGGGAATTAATTAACAATGGAGACATATTTTTAGAGTTTTGTAGATCAGAAGAGCAAAGTGCATATATTTTCATAAAGGCACTGGGAAGAGATAATTTCATCTTTCAAAGAAACAGATTGGGCATGGTGGACAGTGCAGTTATGTTTAAGGGGGAGTGTTGGAATATAAACCCAATTGCTGCCATCACCTCCAGCCGCTGCCCGCGATATCGCAATAAATAATGGTACCATTGCGATACCGTGTGAGACCCCCGTAGCATTTTGGTTCATCTTCACTGCCAGCTGTTAACCGCGCCATCAGCAAACCGTTGCCCGTGATATCGCAATATGAGTAGTTACCCATTGCGATACCGCGGGGAACCTTCTTCCAAGCCGCCTCCACCAAGGATATTTCGTAGTACGGGAAATTTGATATTTAAGTTTTTATATTAATGTAAAGGACACTTTATTAAATACGTTTTGTTCATGAAAAGTTAGTTAGGTAATTTGTAATAAATTTTATTTCGTGCCCTCCCTTCCGTGAATGTTTTTCACGTGACTTTTAACTTTTATCTATATTTGTATTTTTTATTTACTATTGATATATAGAATGCGAATGTGAGCATACAGAAAATTAATGAGTAGCAGCTCTGTGTTGAAGTGTGTTTTAAGTTTTAATTTTTCTGTAGAATTCCTCTGCCTCTGGCCTTCATGGACATCTTTGTCCTCTAAGACTCAAACCTTTCCTATTTGTTGTTTTTCCCGAAGAAATGAAGCAAACAAACAGAAATAACACGTATTTAATATTTTGATCAAAATACAGTTTTTACATATTGTGAGAGCTTCGGCTCTTCTAAGCAGAACACCATTACATTCTTACTCCTTACAGCTTCTGACAATTTCTTACAACAATGAGACATTCAAAGACTTATACTAAAACTAACCATCAACGGAGGAGAGAGAACAGACATGGAACATCGAATAGGCTAGAGGAATTAAGCGATTCAAATCTGTCTTTAATGCTGAGATTGATGGAGGACATTGAGATGACTGGTTTCAGCTAGGGAAGTTAATTGTGTAGTTGGGATTATTTTCCAACATTTCTCTGTCTACAATATCTGAAAAGAGTTAAGAAGCCATAAAATGTGGCAGCAATTTATTTTCTTAAAATCAATGATAAACAAATGCCATAGGTCAGTAAAATTACATATTGAGTTAATATTACAGACATTATGTATGAAGATGGCAGACAACATTTCATGCACTAGAGTTTCTACGATTCCTCGAGACTCCTACAAACGTCAGCAATCATGTTCATTTGTAATTTTCATGATTTCCACTGTGTTTACCAGAAACAAATCTGTTGTTCATTTGAAATATAATGAGTCAGACACATGCAAAATAATCGATCACATGCATTCAAATAACTATCTAGTGCTTTTCTAACCTGTAAGAGAGTCACTATCAAATATCAAGTATAAGTGTCAAGCCAAATGTATAAATCTCCCATTATGGGAGAAGTACATTTTACATTTTGGGTGTTAAAAATATGGACTCAACTATATGATGTTTTGGCCCATCGTTTTGATTGATATTTTCCAACATTGTGGTCAAGGCAAGATGTCTTCTTAACAATTATCACAGTATAACTGCTTATTTTAATTTACTTTCTCTATATTAATAGAATTGTATTTTAATAAAAAAATCTTTCTAATCAACTTTTCTAATATTTTCTCTTATAAATCTTCTTATAATTGCACTTATTACAACACAGAAATATTGCTACGAAACCTGATGGCTTATGAAGAGAGTCAAAAGTACTCACAAAATTTGAAAAAGACAATAATTTCTCATTATGGACGTCTCTTAAATGATTTAACATGAAAATCTCTAGTCATTAGGAGCGATCTTGACAGTGAGAATGCTATAGCTAACATTGTTCAACCATCTTGGGAATGGCATCACATTCGATGGAATTACAGAAATTGACAAGGTGATGAAAGAGGCTAGAAAACATTGTAAGACTCTTCGGATGATAGGTCTACCTCTACTGCTCAATACTTACACAAGGCTGGTATCGAATTTAAACCAGACCCATTGGGCTTTGAAAGAGTTTGAAAAAAGTACATTTTTCTTCCCTCAAACCGAAATGATACGTCTACCTCTTTGAGATCATCTATTTCGAAATCTTCTATGCGTGCATTCTCCATTTCAACATCTTCCATGGACTTCCCTTCTCCCTCTAAGTACGCGTGGATGTACTTTGTATATATAGAGTGTATGAAAATCCGTTCACAGAAGGATGTATTTTAGAAAATTGATATAAATGTCCCCACGATTAGCTGAGCAGATTGAAACATTCCGTGCATGAAAATTAGTCGGTATTTTAGAAACTTGATATAGATGTTCCGATAATTAGCTTGGCGTTCGCTTAATGGCTTTTAAGATTAAACGCTTTTAGTAATTTCCAGTCCAACAGAGTCTGAGAACGATACAGCTCAACTCAGAGGACTAAAAAGGTAGGTTTCTCCTTATACACCTCAAACTATAGTATTGTTTCTATTTGAATGTCTTACTACTTAGGCAGTGATTTTAGGTCCGCTATTTAGCAATCTTGCAGAGATACTTTTGTATTTTATCTACTTTTATTTGAAATAATATTATTCTTCAACCCATCAATGTATTAGTCTTTGCTTTTATTATGACTTCTCCAATACATAAGGGTTCTCGAAACTTTATACAGATATCCTATAAGTTTTAGATTATATATATTTTAAATAAATGGCATAGTTTTTTTGTTTTTTTTTTTTTTTTGAGGGAAATAGTAGATTATTCAAAGGAAAAAGGGTAGATTGTAGAAAAGTATTTTCTTAGAGGCTAAGTTCCAACATCACTAAATATATAAAGTTATTAAGTGGTGAGAGTGGTGAGAAGGAGATCATGGTCATCTAATTTGTTCTATATTAAAAATATATATACTATAACAAGACATTTAATTAGAGACAAACTAAAATATTAGTTGCAACATGATTTTAAAATAAAAGATTCTCCATTTTTGAGTGGTCAATGTGTTCTTTTTATTTTAGAAGATTTCATTGGAAAAGTTTAAACGTTTGCTCAATCTAATTTTCATAATATTTTAAAATAAACTTTAAAAACTATTCCAAAATATCAAGTACATTTATATTTAAAAGGAACTTAAACACCTTTGTGATTTGTAAATTAGTTGAAACAAAAATCGACAAGAAATAAAATTAGTTTGATTTGTATAATGGATCATATCATATAATGAAATGATAAAAATTTAAATTGTAATTGAGTGATAAAACTATAACATGTAAACTTAATATTTTTTATTAAAAAAGCAGGGTTAGGGCCCTATCCCGAACAAAGCGTAAAAAAAAAGCAATAAATCCAGAAAGTCCAACCACAACACACCTACAAAAAAGTAAGTCGTTAAGCCTAACCAACCAACCAACCAAGCTTAATGTTGAATCTTCAAATTGATTGGTGTTTATATCATTAAATAAATATTATAATAATCTCAAATATTATTTAAATTAATATAATTTTTACCATACTTTTTAAGCATATTAATATTGCTAAATTCAATTAAAATGTAATATAAATAATGCAATAATAATAATCAATACTTTCAATATTTTAGATTTAAATATTTTTATTTTTATTTCTTTGGGTCTGCACTTTTAAGTTATAGAGGAGAAAAGTAAATGCCCTTAGATATTTTCACTCTCATTTGATGTTACTTGTGTGAATGACTTTAATGTATAGTTATAGTGTATTTTGGAGTTTTTTAGTATCCTCATTGACCCAACATTCAATCCAATATTATTTTATATCTCATCACTCTTCTCAAAGCAATCTTAATACATTTCTTAGAATATTTTCCACTCTTGATTGTATCACAGTTGTTACTTTATCTATTTGATAAAATCATGAACATGAATACATCCCCCTATTCCACATTTCAAATTTCCAGTAGTCCAAGGCTAAGATTCCAATACATGATTATTACCTATCTCCATATAAATAACAATGAAGAGTGAACCATGTGTTTGATGTGTATATTTTTAGTCATTATATTCAAATCAACCTTTTTTTCAACTAACAAGTGTAGTTTGGGTCCGACTGAATCTCCCTCTGTAGTTTTGGGAGGAATCATATTATGAAGCTATTGGCAATGCCATTGGATTTTTTTGATGGTGGAATTTGTTGGAAACAAGGAACACTGAGAGGGGGGGTGAATCAGTGTTGTGAAATTTTTAACTTTATTAATCTTATCTTCAAAGCACTTATAACATTCAACCAAAAGGAATATGCATGAACATGAAGCAAGTAACCAAAACACCATAACACGAGGATTTTTACGTGGAAACCCTGTTAGGGGAAAAAACACGGTGGATGGCCAATCCACAATATGATCTAGGTATACTCAAAAAGATGTTTACAAAATGGGAATGCACTTGCATTTAGGCACACTTCCTAGAGCTCACTGCTCAAAATAGAAGGGATCACTGCCTTACAAAATATTTGGATAACATCCAAAAGATTGAACTGAGAAAATAGCATCTACAAATGCCTAGTTACAGTTCTAGTTAGGCTCATTAATCAATCTCTTGACTTTCTAACTGATTTTTCTCTTCTGCTCTGTTCTGCTCTAACTCGCTTCACAAGATCCTTAATGTACAAGTGAAACTATGCATAATCACTCTATAACCCTTCTGACTTTTGCACCATACATCAACACACTTCATACATATATGATATAATCGATCACTTATATATATCCACAACTAAAGATTTAATTGCTACATGTTGGCTTCAACAAAATAGAAAAACATTTGCAAACTGTCGGCTCAAATCATGAAAAATATTCAATGTGTATCCACCAAAGTTGGTTCCAACATAGTTAGGACCAAAATCAAAATGATCAAACAAAAAAGCACTTAAATAATTACTCCTCGAATATCCACAACATGCTATATTAACTTAGTTGGCCTCCATGTACTGATGAACAAAAAATTAGCCAATTGGATCTACTATCTTGCACACGAATCGATACGAGACACTAAGATTCATAGATAATGTAGATCATACACCAAAAAATATTCCCTGACATCCACAACTCAAAATAACAACATAAAATCTCATGTGAATCGATGAACATAAAACTGTCAAATGTATTGTTCTTCCTTGACTGTCTTCGATCTGTCTGTCGGTATGATTAAATGATGACGTGTGGATCAACTAATTAACTAGAGTTGCCAACAATGACAACACCTAAAAAAATTTGCAATGTCTCTTGCCAACAATCTCCCCCTTTGGCATTGACGACAACACTTAGTGAAAAATGACTAAGTGTCGGATCAATACCAACATGAATTACACTGCAAAAACTCCAAAAAGATCTTCAATCCAAAACAACAACTCCCCTTGAGATGAATATACATTTTTCATTGTACTACTCTCCCCCTTTGACATCAATGGCCAAGATGGGGCAACCGCATACCAAAAATCAAACAAAACTTCAAACTGTACAAACATACTTCCTCAACTTACACAAACTTGAAAATATCTGTAAAATTTGACTTTAACAGGTTCAAACTTGCGTCCCAAACCTTCTTGAGACTCTCTAAAATTTTCATGTGTACCACAAAATAGATAAGATTGCATCTCTTCAAATTTAAGGTTCACTAGATCACTAACCGCCATAACATCTTCATCTTCCTTCAATGCACTCAACATTGTTTCCATCTTCAGACCAATTAGGCTTCTTAGCTCACATGCTCTTCCCATAATTTTGTCATTATCATGCTTCAAGCTCTTTATCTTGTCAAGTAAGGATATAACCTAACCTTCTTGCTCTCCAACAAAAATAGTTGATGGATCAAAGGCTTCAAAAATAGTAGCAAATTCTTTCTCATGATCCTTAATCTTTTTCTCATTGTCCTCAATAAGCTTAGACAAAGACAAACATGACTTATAGATCTTTCCACCTTCAGATAGAGCACTTTGAATATACTTCATACAGGTAGATACTAATGAATTTTCATTAGCTATCATGCACTTTAGCCTATTAAATCTTTTAGCATCACACTCCTTCTAAACCTTAACCATGGTTGACTTCTCAAGTGACTCAAAATGAGTACTTACAAAATTAATAAGCTTCTTTAGCTCACCGAAAGAAGAATCAAATGAATATTTGACATAAGTAGGCATGGTTCTCTCCAAAACAACAGATGCAAGACTCAAAAGTTCATTGACCTCAATGTGAGACTTCAACAATTCTTCTCTAGCCTTCGCCTACAGTGCAAATAATGCAACTATCAATTTCTGAATCAGAGAAAAAGTAGAAAAATTAATAGGACCTTCACCCAATTCAAGGTCAAACTCTTCTTGTTGCTCCACCAGAAATTTCTTCACTACCTCAGCAGTGTCTCTTGCTTCCACAAGAACTTCCTTTATTTCAACCTTCTTTTCTTCAAACACTATTTCCTCACCTACTAATTCTTGCTTGCCTTTAGGAACCTCAACTTCTTCACTTGACATTCCCTTTTCTTCAACCAAAACAAATTTAGGAGCTTTAGTCTCCATAGGTACTTTTGTATCATGCACATCAAGAGGAATCTGAGTGTCCTTAACAGTATCTTCATTTACCTCTTCGTCCACCAAACCAAATGAAATATTTTCAACATGCACTTCTTGAAAGACAACATTGATTATGTTCTATAACAAAAATTTCTTAATTTGATACTTTCAATTTCTTTTGCTACCTCTTTAGTCCTACCAATCATAAGCTTGTTCACCCTTGTCTTGCTCTTCAATTCCTTTTTAGCTTTCTTCAGGATTGGTTTCATTTCCTCAATAGAAATCACTAGACATAAACCTGCAATAATTTTCTCTCATTTTCTCTTCTCTAGTTCTTAAATGTACTCTTCTCATTTCAATAATTTCATACAGTTCTTTAGGTAATTGAGACATGATTTCAACGAGAGTCATATTGAAATTGTTCAAATACTTTATTGTAGCTTCCTCAAGAACTCTTTGACCAATACTATCAAAGGTATCATACCATTCACATAGTGGCTTAAGATTACCATCCTTGATTATGCCATTCTCAACTTCTTTTACAAACATACCCATTTTATCAATTTTCACCTTCTTCTTTGCTTTCTTTTCTTCACCGAAGGGCTTATCCTTAGATACTTTTGTTGCCTAGGTTCCCATATGCTTTATTTCTCTCAATTCTTCATCATATTTTGTCTCTTCATCTTCTGAGACAACAACATAGACTCTTGTACTCTTATCCTTCTTCCTCTTCCTTTTGGCTTCTCTCACAACTTTTGCAGATATATCCATGCTCTCTGAAAATATTTCCACTTCTTTCCTTACTCTCCAGACTATCATAGGTTCTTCAACTACTCATGCACTTGCATACTATTGTCTGCATAAGTTTCAAACCTCTCTTCAGTTGAATCCTGAGGCTTACTCAATAAATGTTGTGCATATAATTCCAAGATGTTCTCCTCAACTTCATAACCCATTGGCATAATCCAGATCATTCTAAGATCAACAGCTTCCATCAAGCATTGATAAATGTCCACCATAAAAAAAAATTGTGTCCTTATACTTCTCCATAATAGAAGTAGGAATTATTTCCCTTGCTTGCATTACATTATAAAAATTCTTGAAATATCCCCAGATTGCAGTTTTTCTGGCTTGAATATCTCCAATGCCATACAAAATATCTCTAACCTGAACAACTACAAGCTTACCACCTTTCCAATGCACTTTCCCCACTCCCAGAACTTCATTCATGAAGTAAAAGAACAAACACAACAATAGATTACCATACTTAAAGGAATTTTTCTTATCTTTCTTTATCTTACTAAGATTCTCCATTAGATGAGTCCTATATAACTCACATAGGTCATACCCTACATTCCCCTTTACCATATGATATGCTACATAGATAGTTGTACCGGATACTAAATTATTCTGACTGGAGTGATAAATCTTGTAACCAATGATCATCAAGGAAAATTTCACATCCACATCAATAATATCATCAATTGTCATAGCTCTTTTTATCAAATATAGAACCAGTTGCATCAGTAACTATCTAATTCTTCATGAACTTCAAGATCGACAAACCATTGGAGGAACTTAAACCTATAACAGAACTTATGGCTTCTTTTGTAATCTTAAAAGGTTGGACCAGCCACATAAATTCAGCATGAACTTGGCTCAAAATATATCGGACCCACTCACTTTCATCAAACACGGGGAATTTCACAATCTATTTGAATTTCTTCTCCTCTATGGTTTTGAATTCTGGATTTATCATGAAATCTTCTCCAACTATATTATTGGAATACAAATTCAACAATTGCGAGCTTCCTAACTCCTCAATATTTTCATGAATGTATGCCAAACACCGTACAGAACAGACAAAAATGCACTTAAGGGCTTAGTCTCAACAGACTTGAAAGGATGCCACTTGAATTTCAGATAGGGTCTATCCTTGACATCAACTACCAATGGAGTAGTCATTTTCACAAATTCACAAATTCACAAGTTTTCCTGATAAATACCGTTTTGCCAGTTTAGGGTTTGATTGCAGAAACTCCTTCACATTTGAATCTCACCACAATTCGCCAGAGTTCACTTCAGAGCTCTCCAAACTTCTTCTCCTCAAGGTGCAAAGTGACAAATGAAATATAGAAATGACTTTTTATCATTTACACACCTAACCTTTTTGTTGTAATAAATTATTTTACCCTTCTCCGAATAACCTATTTCCATGCACTGTGAAAGATAACTCTTTTGCAGACCTTCAATACTGCATAATACTCTCTCCAATTGATTCAACAACATTTGTATCTAACATCTATTCAATCACTGCTCTTATCCACATCTCAGTGCCAACTACCGACAGTGGGATAAGAGATTTTCTTGACAGCTCCCCCTAGGCCAAAGGCCTAAAAACTAATTCCCAGAGGAATTACCAAAAGTAGGCTTTTGTGATGGCTCATTTCCTACAACAGATGGACTCTCCTTTACCCACTGCTTCTTCATTTGCTTCTTGATTTCATTTGTAATGACTTTTCCCTTTTCCTCCTTCTACATGTTTCTTTGATTTACTAGACCTCTTCTGCAAAATCTAGCAATATGACTGGATTGGTTGCAATTGTAGCACACAACATTTCTCTGTCCAAACCAGTTGTTCCATTGATTTTCTCTTGTTCTGCACTGGTTAGCAATATACACAAATCTATTGCATGTATAACATCTGACATCTCTATAAAGATTGTTCATCACATTTCTGCATTCACTTGGCTTGTGACCATACTTATTACAATTAAAGCACTGACTTGAGAATGATGGACCACTTGGATTCATTTTTCTTCTACATTGAGAAGCCATATGACCAAACTTATTACAAGTAAAATAGTAACCATTGAATCTCTGAGCATTAGGTTTTCTTACTGGATACCTTCCAACTTTGTTCATCTGATTTCCTTGCCTAAATCTCCATTGTTCAAAAATCCTCTATCCAGATTTGGAACTTTCCCCTTCCTCATATCCAAGACCTCACTTGTCACCTTCAGTCCTCTAAATTTTAATCAGTTCATCAAGCTTGGCTAAGCTAATCTTGAACTTCTCCTTGAATTCATTTGAAGTAGCAAGTTCATCTCTAAGATCATCAATCTACTTTTCAAACTTTCTTCTTCATTGTTTCTAGATTGATACAATTCAAGTTCCAACTGATTGAATCCATCAGTAATTCAACTACATTCCTGATTGAATCCATCAGTAATTCAACTACATTCTTCAGATTTTTCTTTCAAGGACTATGCAAGCTTCTCTTCATTCTTCTTTATGTCTTCAATCTTCTTGGTAATCCTCATCATAATAGATTCTATCTCATGCTTTAGGACTGTATTATATTTGGCCAAATTTTCACATTCTTTTTTCTTCTCCTTCAGGGTTTGACTCAATTGTTCATCTACAATATGTTTACTATCTTCTTTCTCTACCTGATCACAGAGTTCCCTTCTCTTCTCCTTGGACTTATTGATTTTATCTTTCAATGACTCAATGAATCTCTCAGCATTCAAAAGATTTGCTTGTAATTCCCAGACTTCAAATTTTGACTAATCAAGATCATCTAGGGCCACCAAAAGTTGTTGTTGAAGACTACCCGAATCCATTGAAACACTTTCCAAGATCTTCCCAAAGCTGTTAGACTTTTTCAGAGGAACTAGGCTCTGATACTAGTTAATTGTTGGAAACAAGGAACACTGAGAGGGGGGTGAATCAGTGTTGTGCAATTTTTAACTTTATTATTTTGATCTTCAAAGCACTTATAACATTCAACTAAAATGAATATGCATGAGCATGAAGCAAGTAACCACAACACCATAACACAAGGATTTTTACGTGGAAACCATGTTAGGAGAAAAACTATGGTGGATGGCCAATCCACAATATGATCTGAGTATACTCAAAAATATGTTTACAAAATGGGAATGCACTTGCATTCAGGCACACTACCAAGAGCTCACTACTCAAAATAGAAGGGCTCACTTCCTTACAAAAGATTTGGATAACATCCAAAACATTGAAATGAGAAAATAACATCTACAAATGCCTGGTTATAGTTCCGGTTAGGCTCACTAATCGATCTCTTGACCTTCTGACTGATTCTACTCTTATGCTCTATTCTGCTCTAACTCGCTTCACAAAATCCTTAATGCACAAGTGAAACTGTGGATAATCGCTCTATAATCCTTCTAAATTTCACACCGTACATCAACACACTTCATACATATATATGATATATAATTGATCACTTATATATATCCGTGACTAAATATTTAATTGCTACATGTCAGCTTCAACAAAATAGAAAAACATTTGCAAACTGTCAGCTCAAATCATGAATAATATTCAATGTGTATCCACCAAAGTTGGCTCCAACATAGTTAGGACCAAAATCAAAATGATCGAACACAAAATCACTTAAATAATTACTCCTCGAATACCTACAACATGCTATATTAACTTAGTTAGCCTCTATGTATTAAGAACAAAAAATTAACCAACTGGATCTACTATCCTACACATAGATTGATACGAGGCACTAAGATTCACAGATAATGTAGATCATACACCAAACAATCTTCCTTGAGATCCACAAGTCAAAATGACAACATAAAATCTCATGTGAATTGATGAACACAAAACTACCGGATGCACTATTCTTCCTTGACTGTATTTGATTTGTTTGCTAGTATGATCAAATGACAATGTGTGGATTGACCAATTGACTAGGGTTTCCAACAATGACAACACCTAAAAATATTTGTAGTGTCTCTTGCCAAAAAACTATGGTAGCTCATATTTTAGTTGATTTGGACATCTCACGATCTTGGGCATACTATGGTAGCTCGTATTTTAGTTGATTTGGACATCTCCAAACCTCTCCATGGTGATGCAGTCTTATTGGTGGAGGAAAAACCTTGGACACAACTCCTGGACTATGAGGGCCTCCCTTTTCAATGCAGGATATGTTTCTTCGTTGGTTATTTGGCCTCTAGTTTCCCTCATGCCCATTGCAAGGGCATTGCTACATGGTGGAAGGATGCTCTCATGGATCATCTCACGGTGGACTCTCCTCCTTCTGATGGTTCATTTGAGGAGGACGACCCTGTTGATTCATCCAAGTTTGTTTCTTGGCAACTCATCTTTTGCCTATCCCTTCCATGGAACCTTTGTTTCCTCGAACAATTTTTATTGTTCAAGTAGAGCCTACCTGACCCTCATTGAATGCCTCTACCAGTCCTTTGATTGCTCATTTCTCCTCTTCTACACTATTGACTCCCTTGTTGCATGGTGGCTCATTGCCCATGGT